>JAJIBD010008678.1:0-117053 GCA_021461705.1 Cryptotis parvus
TGCACTGGTGGAGGGATAAGTGTTGGAACACTGTATGACTGAAACCCAATCATGAAAAACTTTGGAATGGTCCATAACACAGTTATTCAATAAAAATAAAAGCATAATTTTTAAAGTGTGAATACTCCCAGGATGCTAATCTTTCAAATCTTAAACTAAAAATGAATGCCAAATGTCACCAACAGTGACTCAGTCCTCTTACTAATGAAATAGATGTCCATGTAGGGCAGGCTTATAAGCAGAAGCAGCATGTACTATCGTTTGGGGAGGAGCCAGAGGGGGTTGGAGGGCGGGAGGCAATTCAAGACAAATTAGTCTAAACAAGATTGTTCTGGAAGCATCTCAAACTGCAGATTCATGAATCTTCTTGACCAACTTGTCAGACATGATCTTTTCATTGTTCACATCCATCTACTTGGGCAGCAGGGACGTCTCGCTGGATATTGCACACAAAGCAGATCTAGGCGGTTGAATCAAAGGCTGAGCATGAATTTGGGGGGCACGGAAGACTGAGACTCAGGACACATGTTTTAGATTGTAGCTTGGAGGTGGTGCATGGTCATCACAGAAGGCACCCTTCCCTCCACCTTGCTTTTGGCCAAGTCAACACAGCTGGGGTGTGGTTACTCATAAATATTCCCAAAGTGCAATGACGATGCTTTTGGATTCCTGTACATACCATCTCCACTGTGGGAGAACTATGGGGCTGGGGCAGTGTCCAGGCCTCTCAGTAAAAGTTTTCATCAAAGCACTGTTTCCTTCCCCCTGTTGCTTTTGGAATGGCCTTGTTGCCTGAACCGTAGCTTTGACACCTCTGCTGAATTTTTCCATAGCAGCTCCTGGATGTCAGCCCCCGCCCCAGCCCTAATGACACACCCCCCCTCTTTCCTCTCCTCTCTGTTTGGGCTCTGTGTGGTTCTCTGGGTAATGTGGCTGCAGAGAAGAAACCCAAAATACCTAAGTAACAAATGAGTCACCACACTTCAACAGCCTGATGATCAGCGGGTGTGTTGGGGGGTAAATAGCAGAGGAGGTGGAGGCCCAGAGAGAGAAAGAAGAGAGAGAGAGGGAGAAAAAATAGAAACCAAATGAACAAGTTGGCAGAGGTGGCTGACAGCAGCTGAGGGGGGTGGAGGGGGCGGGGAGCTTGTTGCTGGCAAAGGTGAGTGAGATAGAGCTTTGGCTCATCAGCCCCTGGTTGATTCCTGGGGACAACAGGACCCTTGGGAACTCTGCCTCTGGGCTACCACATAAAGCTCAGCTGGACAAGTCACCTGACCACCGCCTTCTCCTATTTACTGCTTTGCAGTCTTCCAACTCAACATTCTTGGTTCAGGTTGCAGCTCAACTGGGAGGGGTGAAGATCTGGCTCCAGCATCTTGCCCACGTGCTCTGATGGTGTCTGGGTGACAAGTGCAAGTGCAGCATTTAAGTACTCTTTGCCTTTCCTTTGTATTGTTTATTAGGATTTTTTTTCTCCACCAAGCAATACTCAGGGGTTAGTCCTGACTCTGCGCTCAGGAATCATGATGCTCAGCACCCTATGGGGTGCTGAGAACCAAA
Organism: Cryptotis parvus; assembly: GCA_021461705.1. Taxonomy (NCBI): domain Eukaryota; kingdom Metazoa; phylum Chordata; class Mammalia; order Eulipotyphla; family Soricidae; genus Cryptotis; species Cryptotis parvus. The sequence goes on from JAJIBD010008678.1 coordinate 1,564, forward strand.
GCCAGCTTAGCTATGTGCAAGGCAAGCCCCCAACCTGCTGTATTCTCTCTCTCTCTTTTCCTCTTTTATGTTTGCTGGGCTTTTGCTTCAAGACTATTCCCTAAACCTTGCCTTCAAGTGTCCTGATGCAACTTGCTGGTCCCTGCCAGACCCTGACAGCATTGGGTGAAAACGTGACAGGCAACCAGGAGGCCATAACTCTGCTGAGAAATCAGGGATCCCTCCCTATGGGGGAGAAAGTTGGTTGAAAGGCCTCTGGGAATGAGTCCTAGGAGCAAATCTGACTCCTACTTCTCACACTTTTTTTAAGTAAAGCACAGTGACATAGACTGAGCCCTTGGGACAGGTCTAATGATTCGTGTTCATGGCCATCTGCTTGGTCAGCCCACAGCCCTGCTCTATGTTTAAACTGCTCCTGGTGGTGATAGAGATAGCGAAGGGGGTGGCTGGCCCCAGTTCAATCCCTAGCACCACACACACCTTCCCACCCCTAAGCACTGCCAGAAGAGATTCCTGAGACTCAGTCAAGAAGAAATCTTGAGCAATTCCAGGTGTGGCACCCAGGACCCCACTTAAAATATAAAATAAAATAAAATGTCTCTAAAAACTTAAAGAGGAAACACAGCTACAAAGAACAAGGCTAATGTGCACCCAGGACAAATAACGAGGTCGTGGTGGTTGAAAGGAGAATCTCTTTTCCTTTGTCTTCCTTTTTAAAAATAATTTAGTTTTTCACAGTAAAACACTAGAACTATGTTACTGCTTTATACCTGCAGTGCTGCTACACCTTGTTCATCACAGATTATTTCTAATAGCAAGGATCTGGAAGCAATCCAAGTACCCAACCATAGATGATTGGATAATGAAATTGTGGTGTCTGCACAATGGGAGAATCTATTTATTTGGTAGGAGGAGGGGTTGAGGCCTGGGGATATGGCTCAGTAGTAGAGCACTTCCCTGACTTGTGTGAGGTCCAAATTTCACCTCCCAGAACCATTCAAAATCAAAGAATATAAACCATAAATAAAACATCATGTGAAGGCAGCTAGCTCAGATCATGAGAACAGGATTTGATCTCAAGCTGTCTGGTTTTCTTTGGGGTCAAAGACAGGATGTGAGGGTACTACCTTACAAACGGAAGGAAATGAAATAAGTGATTTTTGATTTTTGAAGCCTGTAACCACTTTTTATTCCACAGGATGGTAAGTCTGTTGTTTTGTTTCTCTGGAAGAACACTTACTCAACTCCTGCATCCTTGGAGAACCAGATGTCATGACTTAGAAGATCACAGAGGGACCTGAGAGATGTTACAGCAGGTAAGGGACCACACAGCTGACCCAGATTCGATAACTGCTATCCCATATGGTCCCCAAGTCCATCAAGAGTGATTCCTGAGTGCAAAGCCAGGAGCACTGTTAGGTGTGGCCTAAAAAACAAAACAAAAAAGCAAGAAAGTAAGAAAGCTAGAAAGTGAGAAAGCAAGCAAACAAGAAAGCAAGCGAGGAGGGAAGGGAAGGAAGGAAGGAAGGAAGGAAGGAAGGAAGGAAGGAAGGAAGGGAAGGAAGGAAGGAAGGAAGGAAGGGAAGGAAGGAAGGAAGGAAGGAAGAAGGAAGGAAGGAAGGAAGGAAGGAAGGAAGGAAGGAAGGAAGGAAGGAAGGAGAAAGGAAGGAAGGAAGGAAGGAAGGAAAGGGAAGGAAGGAAGGAAGGAAGGAAGGAAGGAAGGAAGGAAGGAAGGAAGGAAGGAAAGAAAGAAAGAAAGAAAGAAAGAAAGAAAGAAAGAAAGAAAGAAAGAAAGAAAGAGAAAGAAAGAAAGAAAGAAAGAAAGAAAGAAAGAAAGAAAGAAAAGAAAGAAAGAAAGAAAGAAAGAAAGAAAGAAAGAAAGAAAGAAAGAAAGAAAGAAAGAAAGAAAGAAAGAAAGAAAGAAAGAAAGAAGTGGAGAAACAAGAAGTGGAGAGATGTCAAATAAACCAGGTCTGGGTAGCTCTTAGAATATAACAGCTCCTGCAAAGAAAGACCAGAACCCAAGACAGGACAGAAGCATATTACATCTCCTATGCTCACTTGGATCGCACTCAGCTGAACCAACTGCTGATTTACTGAAAGTTGGTCTTTGCAAATTATTCATGGAAATCATCTCAGAGTAATCCGTGCACTTGGCCTCAGAAGTCTTTATTTCAAAATGTATAAAAACAATATAGACTGGTTATAAACATAGAAACCTGACCTGGGGACATAGCTCAACAGTCTGAGCCATGCTTTGCATGTAGCCTTTGAGCACTGCAGGGGTGCGGTCACCGAACTAAAACTAAAGATAAAACAGAAACAAAAAAAAAAATGATGGGATCTGGAGATAGTTCACAGGGCTAGGATACTTTATATGTGGGAGATCTGAGTCCTATCCCTGGCACTTTACAGTCCCTTGAGCACCACCAGGAGTGTTCCCTGAGGAGTGAGCCCAGATTAGCGACTCAGCACTACCCAGTGTGGCCAGAAGGAAAAAGACAGATTTAGAAAGACTGTGTTTATTTGCATGACACAAATATATATATATATATATATATATAATGTATATATATATAATGATACCAATATCCAAGGTCAGGCGAATCGTGTTTCAGGAAATATTGTCAAAAGTGGAAATTACCACAAACATGTGGGAGTCAGAGGCTAGGTAAGACAGAGAAGGGAACAGTGTGCTAATAATTGTTGAAAGTGCTAATACCAACCTAGAACTGAGCATTCAACACAGGCAAAAAGATATTCAGGATAACCTCTAAATGTATGTATTACAATCCACAATATGTAAGAGAAGGAAGAGAGAAAGAGAGAGAGAAATGAAAGAGAGAAAAGAGATAAAGAACCGCCACAGAGGCAAGCTAGAGGAGAGGGAAGGGAATTCGGCACATGGTGGTGTGAAATGGACACTGGTGGAGGGATGGGTGCTGGAACACTGTATGACGGAAACCCAAACATGAACATCTTTGTAATTGTATATCTCATGGTGGTATAATAAAATATTTTTAAAAAAATAAAAAAATCTGGCTTTTTCGCTTTTGGCCTTTTTGCTCCTTCTTTTGGGTAGGACTCCTCTCTGGTGAGATCCTCTCTCTTTCGTGGGAGACTTAGGCTCTTTTGTATGGTCTAAGTTCTAACCAGAGCTAGAGTTCTTTCATTATATTGGATTGCGGTGATAGAGCTTTTGTACTATTAAAAGCCTTTTTGGAACTGCGCGGACTCGTGAGTTTTCATCCGTTCCCCAAAAACTCTTAGAAACAATAGATATGTATAGTAGAGTGGCAGGGTACAAAATCAATACCAAAAGTCGGTGGCTTTCCTATACACAAATAACGAAAGAGAAGAAAGGGATATTAAGAAATCGATTCCATTCACAATTGTGCCACAGAAAATCAAATACCTAAGAATCAGCTTAACCAAATGTGTAAAGGACCTATACAACGAGAACTACAAGACACTGCTTCAAGAAATAAAAGAGGACACAAGGAAATGGAAACACATTCCTTGCTCATGAATGGGGAGAATTAACATTGTCAAGATGGTAATACTCCCTAGAGCTTTGTACAGATTCAATGTGGTCCCTATAAGGATACCCATGACATTCTTTAAAGAAATTGATCAAACACTCCTGAAATTCATATGGAAAAATAAACCCCCACGGATAGCTAAAGCAATCCTTGGGAAGAAGAAGATGGGAGGCATCACCTTTCCCAACCTCAAACTGTACTACAAAGCAGTAGTAATTAAACAGTGTGGTATTGGAATAAAAACAGACCTTTGGACCTATGGAATAGAGTTGAGTATCCTGACACCCACCCTCAAAGACATGATCAGTTAATCTTTGATAAAGTTGCAAAGAGTCCAAACGGAATAAGGAAATCCTCTTCAACAAGTGGTGCTGGGAAAACTGGACAGCTATATGTAAAAAAAATGAATTTGAACCTGTGTCTAACACCTTGCACAAAAATTAAAGATTAAATATTTCAATATCAGACCTGAATCCATAAAGTACGTTGAAGAAAATATAGGAAAAATCCTCCATGACATTGAAACTAAAGACATCTTCAAAGGTGAAACACCATTAACAAAGCAACTAGAAGAAAAAAATGAACATATGGTGTCGGGCGCGCCGCCAGGGTCCCCTCGACAGTGCCGGGAAGCGAAGTTCCCTTCTACCTCCGAAGCCGGCGAGAAATGGATGAACACTCAGGAATCCGATGCGGTTTTAAAAGGCTTTACTTATCACAGGTTCAGGCATACAAATCAGCAAAAGGAAAAACCCGATGCTTAGGATTCCAGGCTAGAACCCCAGCCACGTGTAGGCCAAGATGGCGGCCACCACGTGTAAAGGCTTTGTAAAAAGGGGAAGACAAGACTTCCAAGAAGGGTGAGTGTTCACAAAGAGAGAGCCCACCAAGAAGCTCGCGAGAGAGGAAACCGGCTAGTTTATACCCCTGCAACTCAGACCTTCCTCCCACTGTTATGGAAAGCAGGGAGGGTCAAATGCCCTTAGGTAATCCCTCCCTGCACCTCACCTAGGCCCTTTAGTATGCTAATGTTTTGAGCCAAGATCTGCCTTGAAATGCCTTTTATAGGGTAGAGAAGGGGGGTTTCTGAGATGGCATGTCTCTGTACCAAAGACTAATACTAATGCCAGTTAAATATTTCTCCAAGCCTTCACAAGTCTTTTCTACTTCATTGTAGTTTTGTATTTTAGTTGCCTTTTGAGTATATCAGGGAGCCATGCTTGTTTGCTTGGAAGCAAACAGCATTTCTCTCTGGTCTAATTACTTAGGGGTCCAGCGTGGCCAGGCTAATATGCTGGTAAGATCTAGCTGGTCCCACAATGATTGTGGTAGCTTGGGAGAATATTTATACCAGCTAGTACAGCATACATGGTCACTTAAACTGCCACATTTAGACTATCCCTTATCTACGAAGTGATTTGCAGGAGGTAATCCAGAGCAGATGCAGCGGCCCTTAGGAGTCCTGCAACAATATGGGACTACATGAAACTAAAGAGCTTCTGCACCTCAAAAGAAACAGTGACCAAGATAGAAAAAAAGTCCACAGAATGGGAAAGAATATTCACCCAATACCCATCTGATAAGGGGTTAATATCCACGATATATCAGTCACTGGTACAGCTATATAAGAAGAAAACAGCCAACCCCATTAAAAAATGGGGAGAAGATATAAACAGAAACTTTGACAAGGAAGAAATTCGAACGGCCAAAAGGCATATGAAGAAATGCTCATCATCACTAATCATCAGAGAGATGCAAATCATAGCAACAATGAGATATCAACTCACACCACAGAGACTGGCCCATATCCAAAAGGGTAAAAGCAACAAGTGCTGGCGTGGATGCGGGAAAAGGGGACTCTTATACATTTTTGGTGAGAATGTCGACTTGTACAACCTTTCTGGAAAACAATATGGACATTCCTCCAAAGACTAGAAATTGAGCTCCCTTTTTACCCAGCCATACCAGTCCTGGGAATATACCCTGGGAAGCCAAACACACACAGCAGAAACACAATCCACACTTTTATTTTCATAGCAGCACTATTCACAATAGCCAGAACCTGGAAACAACCAGTTTGCCCGAGAACTGATGACTGGATAAAGAAACTGTAGTACAAAGTGGAATACTATGCAGCTGTTAGGAAAAATGAAGTTATGAAATTTGCTTATAAATGAATGGACATGGAAAGGATCATGTTGAGTGAAATTAGTCAGAAGGAAAGAGAGAGACATAGAATGACTGCATTTATTTGCATGACACAAATATATCAGGCGGTCTTACCAAAAGTGGAAATTACCGCAAATGTGTGGGAGTCAGAGATTAGGTAAGACAGAGAAGAGGACATGTGTGAATAAATGTCGAAAGGGCTAATACCAACCTAGAACTAAGCATTAAATACAGGCAAATAATGCACATGATGGCTTCTAAGTGTATATAGTGCAACCCACAATGTGAAGAGAAGCAAAAAGAGAGAATGGGAGAGAGAAAAGAGATAAAGAACCTGCATTTAGGCAGCTATGGGAGGGGGAGGGAATTGGGGACATTGGTGGTGGGAAATGGGCACGGGTGGAGGGCGGGGTGCTGGAACACTATGTGACTGAAACCTCTAAACATGAACAACGTTGTAATTGTATATCTCACAGCGGTATAATAAAATGTTTAATTAAAAAATTACATTTTAATATATTTTGAATAATGGATAAACATCTTGTTTATATTGAAAAAAAATTAAAAATCTTATTGTTCCTTTCTATTCTTTTGTGGGCCTACATGTATCCTTTGAGCACCGTTTCTCTCACTCTGTATATAGAAGTTTGGGTGCTGATATTTGCTAAATATATTCTATCATTATCCCTATTATCAGAAAGAAGATATTATCATAATTATTCACTGGTTTCCTAGTAGTCCTAGAGTGAAATTAATAACCCCTATGGTTTAGGCATTATATCTTTTCCAGTTTTTAAATCTTCAGGTCTTGAGCTTTAGTGATAGCACTTGGGTTAACGTGCTTTTCTTTCATGCAGCTAAACCTGGTTTGATCTTCAATGCTACATGGTCCCCCAAGCTTGCCAAGACTAACTACTGAGTGCAGAGCTGGGAGTAGCCACTGAGTACCACCAGGCATGACCCAAAAACCACCCTCCATCCATCACACACACACACACACACACACACACACACACACTCACTAATAAAATCCATGGAAATACTTTAAGTACATTAAAATTTAAATCTTTAATTTATATAAAAAGTTTGGAGATTTCACATAAGCTCTAGTCACATGAGGTGACTAGAGCTGCTGGTGTAACCTGAAGCTAGAGGGTGCACACTTCCAGGAGGCAAACAGATGGAGCTGTCTGTCATGACTTGGGGAAAGCGAAGGCCTCCAGAGCTGTAAGACTCAAGGATTTCTGGTTCGAGGGTCTTTAAGGACATAAAAGTGCCTGAGATAATGTCACCAACTGTCTATCGATATATTCCTTGTTACATGCGACCCCATCCTATATGTTAGACATCCCAGAAATAAGATCATATTTTCAATGAGTGAGAAGTGAGCAAAGTACAGGAGCTATAGTTAGTGTGACAACACTGAGAATCTAATTTTAAATCATTTATAATGTGTCTAGTCTCTTACTCTGATTTTTTTGGGGGTGATGTTTGGGTCATACCCAGTAGTGCTTCAGACCTTATTCCTTTTCCTATGCTCAGGGACTACATCTTGAGGTGTTCAGGGAACTATATGTGGGTACCGGGATCAAATCAGGGTCAACTGCATGCAAGGCAAGCACCTTATCTCCTATACTATCTCTCTGGCTCTTATTCTGATTTCTTAATCAAGCATTTCAGCTGCCCCAGTTGGATCACTTGCTGGAGAAGTGTGTTTTGGTTTTTTGTTGTTTTGTTTTTTGCTTATTGGGTTACACATGGCGATGCTCAGGGATTACTCCTGGCTCTGTACTCAGGAATTACTCCTAGTGGTGCTCAGGGAACCATATGAGATGCTGGGGATCAAACCCAGGTCAACCGAATGCCTTACCCACTATACTATAGCTCCAGTCCATGGAGAAATGTTTTGAACTAAGGAGTTGGGGTTCAGAAAGATTTGAGGATGAATATAGTCATTTATGGTTATAATTAATCATTTTCTTAATAACTCATTCTTGCGTGGCTCATATTTAAAACTTCATGCAAGGTCTTCTCACTAAATCAAACTGTCTCCCTCATTAAAACTTGATCAAGAGAACCAGAGAGGAAGGGTTGTAGCACATGTTTGTCATGGAAGAGACCTGGGTTCAATCCTCAGCACACTGAGTACAGGATATCCCTAACACCTCCAGTGCCAATCCCAAGCACTAAGCCTGTGAGCACTGCTGGGTATGGTACAAAAAGTAAACAAGTAACTCACCTCCCTCCCCCTGCCACACACACATCTCTCTCTCTCTCTCTCTCTCTCTCTCTCACACACACACACACACACACACACACACACACCATTTAAAGACATAAGCTCAAAGGGCTGGAGTGCAGCTTTGCATGCAGCAAACCCATGTTTGATTCCTGCCACTATATGATCCCTGAACATGGCCAGGAATGACCTCTGAGCACTAACTGAGACTATCTCCAGGCAAGGCTCAAAAGCTAAACATACTATGTGAACATACTTGCAATCACACATCAGTTCATACCTATTTATGAAATTGGAGCTTTCTTTGGTATCTTGAAATTTCTATGGGCAGACAGGATCATACAAAGCATGTCATAAGGTATTTTTTAAGAGACCATGAAGGTTTAGTCAAGTCAACTGTGGATAAGAAACTCTTCCAAGGGGTTTCTAAAGATCCCCTAAGGCTTGAGACTGAGGGGGCCACAAGCCACTTTCACTTACCCTCAATTCAGTCCTTGGGCGGAGGGCAGGAGAAATGGGAACTTTACAGAACTTTTGCCACCTAAGTTAGAACCATGACTATATCTTCAGCATCTGTTTTTGTTGTTTTTGTTGTTGTTGCTGTTGGTTTTTTTGGTTTTTTGTTTTGTTGTTTTGCTTTTTTTTTTTTGCTTTTTTTTAGATCACATCCAGCAATGCTCAGGGGTTACTCTGTACTCTGTGCTATGTCAGTATCTGTTTTTCCAGTAGCTTTTGATGTTCTAGAGCTGTAGCCTAACCTAAGTTCCTTTTCAATGTCTGGTCCCACTCCTATTACAGTATTTAGTCTACATCAGATGTTCAATAAAATGTGTTGAATTATGTGAGTGACTATCTCATGAAGCCCAAAGTGTGGTTTAGACTAAGGATAAGAAATGTAGCTCAGTGTTAGAATCTGCACTTTGTATACATGAGGCTCTGGGTTCAATTCCCAGCACCTAAAATCAAACAACGAAGACTCAGGGTGGAGTTACAAGTGGCTTACAGTACAGGTATCTTTATTTTTTTTAATGTTATATTATACCACAGTGAGACATACAATTACAAAGGTGTTCATAATTGGTTCTTGGTAATACAGTATTCCAGCACCCATCCCTCCACCAGTGCCCCATTTCCACCACCAATGTACCCCACCCTCCCACCCACCCCCAGGCTGCCTCAATAGCAGGTACCCCAGTTTCCTCTCTTTCTCTCTCTGTCTCTCTCTCTCTCTCTCTGCATCTCTGCCATTACCATTTCCCACACTTAGTAAAACACTGGTATCTATTTATATCCTATTAATGAATGCAGTCATTCTATATCTGTCCTTTTCCTTCTAATTTCACTCAGCATGATAGTCTCCATGTCCATCCATTTGTAGGTGAATTTCATAATTTCATCTTTTCAGTACAGGTATCTTTAGGCATTGATTTGTTTCTCTGTATGTACTGTCTCAATTCAGGTGACCAAGTGCAGTGAAGATGGGGGTGGGGAAGTGGAATGTGTACAATCTGATTTTGTTTTGTAATATCCATAATAATATCTTGATGGCAAGTATGATGCCATCCAACAAGGCAAGTGAAGAGTTTTCTATCTCCCCTGCCCTTCTAGTGTGGAGTAGAGATTAACTTTCTCCTTAAGCCTTTGACCAGACTGAGCTCCTACTAGACTTAGGGAAGAGAATTCCTCCTAGAGAGAGTCCCCAAAAAGGAAAAATTTGCACCAAATATGTCCATTAAGCCCAATTTGTAGCCAGTTAATGTCTGTGCCCAGAAACTAAACAGCAAGAGCTTTGCAAGTGGATTTTGTCGTAATCCTACATCTTCTCCCAAATGTGTAAACTCCAGGATAGTCCAGATTCCCAGAGGGAACCCATCTGCTATAATTCTAGTGTGATACTCTTCTGTTTATATTTGCTCATTTCTCTCACAGAGTGCCAGAAAAGAAAAAGTGATATTTAAAAATTGCATCTGCTAGTATTTATGCAAACACATTTCTCTCTCAAGTGTGGGGTTGTGCAATGTGAGTAAAGTAGACGCAAAATGCCTCCAAAGGATCACAGTGGAACTGAAATAAGGAGAAGGCAGAAAGTCCCACGAAGGAAACCAGCAGATGAGAAGACAGGTAGAATTCCCCCAGCACTGCATGCCACACAGAAAGTTCTGAGTACTCAGTCCCCAATTTGAAGACTTTATTCAAGTCTATCAGTGGATTGATGAAACTCTTACTATATACAGGCCAATTTTTGCTGTACACAAACCAATTAGGGAATTGTGAAAGCGTAAGATTCCTGGCTGAGGCCACCACAGTAAACAATAATAAGAGAACATGTCACTAGCATAAGAAGAAAGGGGAAGAAATATTGATTGAGCTAATGTTATGTGCTAAGCTCTGCTAATTAGCTCACACACGTTATCTCACATTGTGCTGGTGACTAGCCTAAGATATCATTATCCTTCATTTTCAGGCCCCAATCTTCACATTGGCGCATGAAACTTCGTCAACATCATATATCTTAAGCTCTCTACTTAAGTTAAAACCAATGACTACTCCTCTGTATCATATTCAAAAAGTTCTGAAGACAAAGTTGAAAGTCATGTGCTTTTGGAATTGAAATAACTAACATTCAAGTGATTACTATAAGAGAGGCAAAAGTTTAAATTCTTGACCAGAAAGATAGTACAGAAGGTAAGATGCTTGTCTTGCATGGGGCCAACTGTAATACCACATAAGGTCACCGAGCACTGCCAAGAGTGACCCTTGAACACAGAGCCAGGAGTACACTGAGCACTGCAGGGTGGGTCCCAACCCATTCTGCCACCAACAACCCAACACCACCCAAAAAAGTTCAAATTCTTAATATACATAAAAAGATTTAAGGTATGCAGTCACCTTTTGGGAGAGATTCTGCCACTTTCCCATTTCAAGTTTTTAAAAACTGCGTTTACATATCAGTACAATTGTTCAAGTCACAAGAAAATGCTAGTAGTGGGTCAGGAGTGTGAGCGAGTGAGGCCTCTCCTGGGAGGAGGTACTTAAGCAACCTCTAGCCTCCCCCATCACCCCATATCCCCTAGGATCCTGCACTCATAGAACAGGAACTACACTCAGCAACAAACATTTCAGTTCCTCCAGACTTCTTACAGGCTGTGTCTTAGAGCCCTTCCCTAGATACTTCCTACTGTGGGCAGGCCAGCACTGCTCTTGCAAGCTGTAAAAAAGAATTGAATCATTTCCTCTCTCCAAGATCAAAACCTATTGCTCTGATGTGAGTTTGCCCCTGCGGCAAGAGACTGGCTCCAACAGAGGAGGAGACACTCAGGGACAGCAGTTCTGTTTTCTCCTTTGCAGGGGACGGCAGAAAGGAGAATAGAATTAACTGAGGATGAGCTCTCAGGTCCTGATGTTCTCTTAAGCAGCCAACTCTCTTCTTCAGCATTAAGTTTATTGTTGGTTTTTTTTTTTTTTTTTTTTTGCTTTTTTTCGGTCACACCCAGTGATACTCAGGGGTTACTCCTGGCTCTGTACTCAGGAATTGCTCCTGGCAGTGCTCAGGGGACCATATGGAATGCCAGGGATTGAACCCAGGTCGGCTGAGTGCAAGGCAAACACCCCTCCGGCTGTACTATTACTCCGGCCCCTCAGCACTAAGTTTAAAAGGAGGTCAGGGGACGAGTCTCAGAACCAGGAGTTATTCACAGAGAAACCAACAGTTAAAAAGGGAGGGACCGGAAAGAAAGAAGCGAACCTCAACCCAGAGACAGTTAACTAAGATCATCCTTCAATCCGGCTAAATTTTGAAACCCATGAAACTAAAATGAAACTCATGAAATGAAAATGAGTTGTTTTTAACCGCTCTCCCCTCCTGCTATCCAGCAGGTGGGGGAATCAAAAGATTCAGAAAAAAAAAAAAGAAAGAACCTATGTTGTCTTTATACATGTAAGTGGGATGAATAATTTTGCAAACCGGATTTACACGAAAGGGCAAGAGTTTCAGCATCCTTGCACGTGGCTGACCGGGTTCAGTCCCTGGCATCCCATATGGTACCCCGAGCACCACCAGGAGTAATTCTTGAGCGAAGAGCCAGGAGTAACCCCTGAGTGTCGCAGGGTGTGACCCAAAAAAAAAAAAAAAAAGTTGAGGTGAGGGCAGTCTTGCTCACTCTCCTCCCCATAATAGCAGAGGGTGGGGACCCCAAGACCTTTCTTTGAAGGCCATGTCTCTACCCAGTGAGCAGCACAGACTTATATTTAGACGAGCTAAGACACATCATTAACCTTAACCACAGCGCTCATTGCGGGTAAACGGCTGCCTCTGTGGGATGCTGAATGTGATAGCAGGAGCGGCCTGTGTCAGGGGAGCGAGGTTCCTCCTCTCTCTAACATCTGCGGACATCCAGGACAAGGATGTACTAAGAGTGATGATGCACAGCTCTGAAAGAAGGTTTCTTGCCCTCGTTCCCACCACAGGAGGAAGCTGTGATGACAGCTGAGAGGGAAGAGGAACAGAGCTGGGGGCCAGAGAGACAGCACAGTCGGTTTTGGCTCTTGCCTTGCAAGCGGCTGTTCTGGGTTGCATCTCCAGCATCCCCTACGGTCCTCCGCAGCACGGCCAGAAGTAATTCCTGAATGCAGAGCCAGGAGTAACCCCTAAGCATCGCAGGGTGCTCCAGCCCACCACCAAAAAAGAAAAAAAGAAAAAAAAAGAGGAAACTAGCAGTGTGAGGAAGGGCTGAGACTCTGACTCTGTGAGGAAGAAGGCTGCTCTTACTCTAGAAATGTCAACGAAGGGAAAGACTATTCTCCAAGTACAGAAATGCCTACTTATGTTTTTGGACAGGTGATGCTCTTGAGAGGTGCCAGGTTTGGAAGCTCGCATCAGTTTTTCAACTCCCTTCTTTGTAACCTTGAACAAGTTACTGCTTGGTCCTTTTCATCTATTAAATAGAGTCAGAGAGGGGCCGGAGTGATAGTCCTGCGAGTAGGGTGTTTGCCTTGTATGTGGCTGACCCGGGTTCAATACCCGGCATCCCATGTGGTCCCCCAAGCACTGCCAGGAGTAATTCCTGAGTGTAGAGCCAGAGTAACTCCTGATCATTGCTGGCTGTGACCCAAAAAAGCAAAAAAAAAAAAAAAATCCCGTCAGAAGAGACAGAATAGAGGTAAAGATCGTCATTCAACTCACCCCAATTCAAACCTCAGCAGCATGTAAGTTTCCCTTAGCCCTGCCAGGGTAACCCCTGAGCACAGAACCTGGAGTAACACCTGGGCACAGTGGAGTGTGACACAACCAATTCCCCTCACCCCCAATCATTGTTAAATTAAGAAAATAATAGGGGGCCCTCTTAACTGGATTTCTGGAGGGTTAGATTAAATATTTCTGGAGGATTACATACATGAGTCTAACGAACTCTTCTGGCATATAAAAAGCCCTGAATAAAATCTAGTAGAACTACTTTTTTGACAAGGGTGAAGAAATATAAATTTAAAGATTCTTCTAGTGTCAGCCATTCCTAAATTTATTGATAAATGATTAAGGGTACACTCTAATTTTTTTTTTATTTTCTTTTTAGTCACTGAGGTTTACAAAACTCTTCATGATAGGGTTTCATGTGTACAAAGCTCCAATACCACATTCTCGACCAGAACATTCACTTCCTTCCACCACTGCCGCAGGGTCTCCCTCTACACCCCCTTAACCCTTAACCCCTCCCCTACACACACACACACACACACACACACACACACACACGGCGCGCGTGCTATGGTATAAGCTCAGTCCTGCAGGTCGCAGGTTAAACTGCCTCGGGCCATTTGTTGTTCCCTGACTGTGCTTCTTTTTATTACACACATGGATCTCAGTCTCTCACGTTTATTTATCCCTCTTCTTCTGGCTGGCTTCTCTCAAGATGACACCTTCCAACTTCATCCAGGTGGCAGCAAGTTGCATGATTTCATCTTTTCTTATAGCAGAGTCACATTCTATTGTGTCTGTATACCACAATTTCTTTTTTTTTCTATGTTAGCATCAGAACTTTATTTTTTTTTTATTTCCCATTTCTATTTTATTTTTTTTAATTTTAATTTTTTTTTTTTTTAAAATAATTTCTTTATCCAGTCACCTGTTCTTGGACACTTGGGTTGTTTCCAGATTTGAGCTATTGTAAATAGTGCTGCAATGAACATCGACAAACAAGTTGAGTAGAGCATCTCTCTCCATTCTGGGCCAAGCAGGCCACACCTTGGAAAGGTGCTCATTCACTCAATCAGATCTTTCAGTCAAATAGGATTTTGAAACACCACTTTGATATCCTGATCCTTCCGGTCATGACAGATTTCTGATACCAGGCTTGAAAGGGAGGCAAAGGTCACCTACTGCCTCTTCCCTCTGGGAGGTTGAATCCAGGATCAAGTCAGCCTTCATTCAAAACTGGGACTCCTGCTTGATAACAGGAAAGAACAAGGATCTTGGCGTCCCAAACTCCTGAGTGTTAAAAAGCTAGCATGGGAGCTATAGAAGGACCTCAGCTTACTGAGTGCAGGCTCGGCATAAAGGAGCCCCGGGTTTGCTTCCTGGCACTACATGGTCCCCTGAGCACTCTCAGGACTAAACAAATAAGAAAAAAAAAAATCTTGGCATCACAGTGTCCTAACTGCAAGAACCCAAGAGAGCTGTCTTTTAAAAATGGGGATAATGCCAACAGAGTGCAATCCTGTGAGGGAGGATAGGATCAAATTATTGGTATGAAGTGACTGGCATAGAGTCAGAACTTTTTTTCTCTTTCCAGCTAAGATGTAGAGTTAGATTCTTTCTCCCATTTTTTTTTTTTGAGACGAGAAAGAAGAGAGGGCAGAAACAAGCACCCATGGGCCTGACCATTCTAATCTCTTGGGAAAACTCTCTTTCTCCTTAAGCTCTGGGAGGGTGGGATGGAATCAAAGTCCAGCTGATCCCGAACTATCTAATTATTCTAAGGTCATTTGAGTGAACCTGAGAATAAGTGTCTGTTTATTGAAGTTGGAAACAAATAGGTCTAGGGGTCGGAGCAATAGTCCAGTGGGTAGGGCATTTGCCTTGCATGCAGCTGACCCAGGTTCAATCCCTAGCATTCCATATGGGACCCATATGATCCTCCAACCACCACTTGATCACTTGAATCCCGTTATTCATCGATTTGCTCAATCGGGCACCCTCCAACCACCACCAGGAATAATTTCTGGGTGCAAAGCCAGAAGTAACTCCTGAGCATTGCTGGGTATGACCCAAAAGCAAAAAAAAATAAAATCCTACATCTACTCCAAGCACGGCCCCTTTTCAAAGTGATGGGATGGGACGTATGCAAAGCCAGGAGGCAGGCCAAGGAAGACAGGAGTCAGGCTAGCACTGGGAAGCAACTTAGTCTCATCTAAGCTGCAGACCCACAGGCCACTTCCCAGAGCCAACAGGCAAGACCAGGTCTGGGTTCCTGGAACACCAATGATTTGATTCAGAACCTTGAAGCCATGCCTTAGTTTCTCAGCAGGTGGACAGGGTAATGACAACAAAGGAAAATTGTTACTTACTGCACAGCCTGACATCACCAGAAGCTTGAATGACTTGACCAACTTCAGAATGCTGTGAAAATTAATTGGTATTTACCATGTACTCTGAGATGAAAGGTCTCAAATTAGGCAGAGCTGAGGCAAGCGGTAGGGTGTAAGCCAGGGAGCAGTAAAGATTTGACAGAATGTTCTCTTGGCTTGTAAATTGAACTTTGATTTCCGTCAACATAAAACATCATAGGTAACAATTATTTTCCCGCTTTGTCAAAGACTTTGCTTGCCTTTCCCTCCAAATTTGGGACAGAATACTTGTGCAGAAAATAAAAACCCACTCCTCTGGACTGGCATGCCCTGGATTGTCATTGAGAAGATAGTGAAGGCTGGGGAGATGGTTCAGAGGGCTGGGGGGTTATGCTTTGCAGGCTGAAGTCACCAGCTCTGGTGTCATAAGGAAAGGTATGAGCATGAGACCTGAGCTGGGGCTGGAGCCATAGCCCAGCAGGGGAGGGCTTTTGCAGGGGCCAGCCCGGGTTTGCTCCCCTGGCATCTTATATGGTCCCCTGAGCACTGCCAGGAGTAATTCCTGAGTGCAAAACCAGGAGCAACCCCTGAGCATTGCCGGGTATAACCCCAAAAAAGAAAAGAAAAAAACACCTGAGCACAGCTGAAAACACACACACACACACACACACACACACACACACACACACACACACACGACTGGGTTTGACCCTAAAATCAAATAAATTTGGGGTTAGAGTGATATTAAAGTGGGTAGGGCATTTGCCTTGCACCCGCCTACTCGGGTTTGATCCCTGGCATCCCATATAGTCCCCCAAGCACGCCAAGAGTAATTCTTTTCTTTTTTTTTTTCAAGAGTAATTCTTGAGCACAGAGCCAGGAGTAACCCATGAGCATTGCCAGGTGTAACCCTAAAAGCAATAAATAAATAATAGATAAATGAATGAATAAATAAATAAATAAACTTTTAAATTGTGATAATCTTTTACATTCTTCTTCACACCTTGCTTACTTTGCTTGCCTTTCCTTCCAAATTTGGGACAGAATACTTGTGTAGAAAATACAAAACCCTTGGGGCCGGAGCGATAGCCCAGCGGGTAGGGCGTTTGCCTTGCACGTGGCCGGTCTATGCCGGCCTGGGTTCGATCCCCAGCATCCCATATGGTCCCCCGAGCAACGCCAGGAGTAGTTCCTGAGTGCAGAGCCAGGAGTAACCCCTGAGCATTGCCGGGTGTGACCCTAAAAAAGCAAAAAAAAAAAAAAAAAAAAAGAAAGAAAAGAAAATACAAAACCCACTCCTCTGGACTGGCATGCCCTGGATTGTCATTGAGAATCCCCTTGCTTAAGGGGACAGAATCTAGGATTATTGTTTCCTTTTTTGTCCTCTCTATCCCTCTTTCATTTCCACCCTCTCCTCCTCCCTCTCCCTCTACCCTAAGCTTATGGGTCAGACCCA
This sequence comes from Cryptotis parvus, assembly GCA_021461705.1. Lineage (NCBI taxonomy): Eukaryota > Metazoa > Chordata > Mammalia > Eulipotyphla > Soricidae > Cryptotis > Cryptotis parvus. The sequence goes on from JAJIBD010008678.1 coordinate 18,530, forward strand.
GCTGTGCTCAAAGTTTACCCTTAGAGGGCCGGAGTGATAGTAGAGCGGGTAGGGCATTTGCCTTGCAAGAGGCTGGCCCAGGTTCAACTCCCGGCATCCCGTATGTTCCCCCCACTTAGTGCCAGGAGTAATTCCTGAGTGCAGAGCCAGGAGTAACCCCAGAGCATTGCTGGGTGTGACCCAAAAAAAAAGTTTACCCTTAGCTGTGCAGTCAGGGATCACTCCTGGCTATACTCAGAGAACCATATTCAGCGCTGGTGATCAAACCTCATTCCAGAATGGATTGAGGCTCTTTATGTTCCTGGAGCAAGCAGATGCCCCTTGGCTGTACTAGCATGAGACAGGACATATGGAGATGTTACTGGGGCCCGCTCGAGCAAATTGATGATGAACGGGAAGACAGTGATCAAACCTGAGCCACCCACACACAAGGCAAGCATCTTACTAACTCTCTGGCTCTATCCTTTCCTATTCTTTTTAACAGAATTTTTCATCTTTTATTTTTGAGTTTTTAATGATTAATGTTCCCAAAATACTAAATTAGTTATTATTTATTATTATTAAAAATATCAAAAAGTTGTATATTAATATTCACATTAAATATTTTTTTTTTTTTTTTTTAGTATTTTATTATACCTCCATGAGATATACAATTACAAAGATGCTCATGTTTGGGTACGGTCATACAGTGTTCCAGCACCCTTACCCCCCACCAGTGCCCATTCCCCACCACCAATGTCCCAAACCTCCCCACTCACCGAGACTGCCTCTATGGCAGGTTCTTTATCTCTCTCTCTCTCTCTCTCTCTCTCTCTCTCTCTCTCTCTCTCTCTCTCTCTCTCCCTTCTCTTACACATTGTGAATTGCAATGAATACATTTAAAGGTTGTGCAGAACCTTTGAGTTGAGACTCTCGGAGGCCCTGCTTAAGATTAGCCCTAAAAACTGTCTTTGCTTCTGTCTGAGGATTGAACTCAGGGTCCTACACACAAGGCCCATCCTGCTCTGTGGAGCCACATCCCAGCCTTCTATCTGTATTTTCAGAGGACTTCATTTTAGGCTCTTTACAGAAACATGCATGTGAATTTGAGCCACTTACTCTTGGCCTCTATGCTCCAGCACCAGAGCACTAAGGGAAAAGAGCAGGAGAATCCTATGTGATCTGCCAGCCCAAACCTCTGATGTAAGAGGCAGAAAGCAGGCTGGATTGGGCCTTGGCTCCTCCTCCGATGAGCGAAGAGGAAGTGGGCAGGGGCCCTGTGGGGGCGGAGGCCGTTCTATCCGCAGAGTCAGCAGTTAGAGACTGATGAAGGCAGCAAATGAGCAAGTGCCGGCACTCCCCATGCAGCTGCCGTATCAGTCAATATCAGGGGCTCAAGAGCCAAGTTTCTGCACGCTGTCTGCTGTGTGCACTCTCCAGCACCCGCAGTGCCACAGCTAGCCCGCCCTGGAAATCCAGAGAAGGCTTCTCGGGTCTAGAGCCTCTGCCCGTCTTTACCCTCTCAACCAGGCTTTCCCACAAAGCGGGCACAGATCCCTTTAGAAGTTGATCATTTCTCCCAATTATGAACATCCTTGTAATTGTATATCTCACATGGTATAATAAAAATTTAAAAAAAGAAATAGGTAATATATAAAGTTAGGTACTTTAAGACAAATTCAAGCAAATTGATTTTTATTTTAGTTTTTTAACCTTTTTTTTATATTTTATTATACCACCGTGAGATATACAATTAAAGATATTCATGTTTGGGTTTCGGTCATACAGTATTTCAGCAGCCATCCCTCCACCAGTGCCCATTTCCCACCCCCAATGTCCCCGATTCCTTCCCCACTCCCCTAGCCTGCCTCTATAGCAGGTTCTTTATCTCTTTTCTTTCTCTCTCTCTCTCTCTCTCTCTCTCTCTCTCTCTCTCTCTCTCTCTCTCTCTTTTTTTTTTTTTTTTTTTTTTGGGTCACACCTGGCAATGCTCAGGGGTTACTCCTGGCTCTGCACTCAGGAATTACTCCTGGCAGTCCTTGGGGACCATATGGGATGCCGGGGATCGAACCAGGTCGGCCGCATGCAAGGCAAATGCCCTACCCGCTGGGCTATCGCTCCGGCCCCAGGATGTCTAGGAGCACTTCCTCTGCCGCCTGCAGAAAAAGAAGCCTCTGCCAACTGCCTCTCAATGACTCCCCTGGGGGGGCCTGCAGCTGAGCTCACATTGCCCGGCCTCCTGCCCCTGGGGTTGTCCCCACCCAGCCAGCTACTGGGCCACACTTGTTCCATCTGGTGGGACCATCCCCTCCTTTCATGAGGGCTCCAGGAGGAACCCAGTATCCCTTCCCAGGACCCTCAGAGGGAGGGGAGCTCGTGTCAGGGAACGCAGCAGCCTGGACACATTCTCTCCACTCAGGCTCTGTCTAACAAATGACACAAAAATCCCAGTAAAGGAACCTTGGAATAAATGTATTTTTCCCTCCCTTTGTAGTTTCCATGGTAGCTGAGTATGTTTAGATGTGAGTCGTTGGAGACTACCATGCTTTCCTACATGTATTCAAAGGACTGATGGACAGCAGAGAGACTGTCGTGACCACATCTGGTTGCTGCTCTTCAGGTCACTTCCCTCTATGGGAACAGGAACTGTGTGAATTGGGAAGTCTAACTGAGTTCCTATCCCGATTAAATACTTGTTTTGTATCTTGGGGGGGTGCAGGGGGAGAATTGATCTATGGTCTAAAAAAAATTTAAGTTTTGATCATTTTCATATGTATTGGGTATTTTCCTATTTATTATCTAAAAAAAAAGAATCCTAGGGCTAAGTATTATAGTAGTCTGAAAATAATTTAACACTTCTGAAGTCTCCCTCAGAAAGGCGGTAGGAACCAGCACCCAGCAGAAGCCAGGTTGCTCCTTGTCACTCTTTCCTCATTTATTACTAAAGGAATTGCTGATAATTTAACTTCTCTATGCAACCAAAAAGAGACAAAACTAATATTCTTACTTCTGTCCTTCAAATAGAAGCATAAATTGCATTGAATATGCACAGTGTCTGGAATGAAATGTTTTTCAGCAACTTCCTACAACACACTTTCACAAACTGATGTGAAGACACATCAGAAAGTGTCTGAACAGAAGACTCTGGCTTCCAGCCAGAACTCCAACCTCTGGCATCACCATGCATGTCTTCAGTCTCAATCTAATCCCCTACTCTGGCAGGAGACTGTTTGGTCTTAGAATATTTAGATCTAACTGAATTATAGATGCTAAACGGATCCCGATGTATTGGTTTTGCTTTTAAAAAATGTAAAAAGAGTCAATTAAAACAAAGATGGAAACACACACACAAACACACACAGAGAGAAACAAAGTCATAGGAATCAGAGAGATAGTACAGTGGGCAGATGCTTGTGTTGCATGCAACAGATTCTGGTTTGATCCCCAGCATCCCTTATGGTTCCCTGAACACTAGGAGTGATAAAGCAAGTGTGAACCCTGACCACTTCCAAGTGTGGTCCCAAAACAAACAAACAAAAAAAATTACAGAAAGATGAAACCCAAAGATTGAAAAGCAAAACAAAAAACAAACAAAAAAATTGCAGAATGATGAAATCCAAAGATTAAAAGACAAAACAAAGGCAGAGGCTAGTGGCAGGGCTTGAGGGCAAAGCACATGCCTGGTATGTGTGAGACTTGGGTTCTATCCTCAGTACTGTAAACAAGCAAACAACAACAAAATGATAAAAAGAAAAAATCATTATCTGGAGCTGGAGAGATAGTACAGCAGGTCAGGCACTTGCCTTGAATGCAGGCTACCTGGATTTGATCTCCTGACATCCCTATGTTCCCTAGAGCTTCTCCAGCAATGAGTCCTGGGTGCAGAGCCTGGAATAACCTCGATCATCACTGGGTACGGCCCATAAACAAAAACAAAAGAAATCATTATCTTCATGAATATAAATGAAAAGAAGTACCTCCCTACTTCTCATATGATTTCGCCTTGAGGGGGAGCACAGCTGACCGTGCTCAGAGCCATTCCCGGCTCTGTGCTCTAAGGTTGCTCCTGGCAGTACTTAAAGGAAGAGGACAGCCTGGGGTTGAATTCCCGCCTCCCTCATTCACAGCTGTGTCCCTCGAGCTCTCTCCAATGCTCATTTTACATTTTTTATTTGCTTTCAGTGCTACTACATCTATTTCCCTTCTTATATCGTCACTTGCCTTTCCCCTATTTCTCATTTTGGGTCAACTACTTGATAACCATCTCACAGAATGGCTGAATAGTAAATTTCTTTTTTTTCTTTTTGGGTCACACCCGGCCATGCTCAAGGGTTACTCCTGGCTCTTCGCTCAGGAATTACTCCTGGGGAGCTCGAGGGACCATATGGGATGCCAGGGATCAAGCCAGGTCAGCCATGTGCAAGGCAAATGCCCTACCCACTTTGCTATCGCTCCAGCTCCTGGACAGTAAATTTCTTGTCTTAAAAATGTACCCCCAAATAATTGTTTGGTTAAGACAACCCTAGACCCTTCACCCAGCCCTAGACCCTTCACCCAAAATAATGAGTGTATCCTTTGCGGCTTTGGACCTACCACCTCTGTAAACATACCTAGGACTGTTTATCTCCATTTCTGCGACTGCATCCTCTGACTCCTGTTTCCTTACTGTGAGCTGCTGTGGGACTCACAGTGAGATGAAAAACCTACTGGCAGAAGTTCAAGTTAGTAGCGATAATGATCCACAAAACCTCAGACCGAAGACTGACATGGGTTTGCTTGCCAGCACTCCATGACCCCAGAACTAATGTGATTTCCAAGATTCAGGATCTTCTTCATGGTCCTGATCACTAACAACCAGCATGGGGGTGTAGGAGGGCACCTCAATCCAGTCTGCCCAGAGTGAAGTGGGCATAACTTCGCTCCTGAGGATGGTGGTTTGTCCTTTTTTTTTTTTTTTTTTGTAGTATGCCATTATTTTGGCAAGCTGAAAGTCCCCCAAGGGCTGATTTACCCCACTGACTTCCACTTAACAAAGCAAAAACAAACACACTCATGTTTGTTTATAAAGCAGAAAACCAAAGCCTTGGCAGAAGACAGGGACAATGTTTTTGACTCCCCAGAGCCTGATGGTCTAAGAAAATATTTATTGAGGTCATTCGATTCCTCTGAGGGTTGGTCAATCACACATAATTTTCCAAATCATTTTGGTCTTGGAACTTCCTTGGAGGGTAGATATTTGGATTCAAGTAGAACCAGGTAATGGGCTATGTATTCTTGATGTTTATAAAACCAGGAGAAGGGAAACAGCGAGATCATGGACATCCCATCCCCTCCAGTCCTTAAACCTAATTGATTGTTCCAGCGAGGGTCTGTTAAAACTGTCTCTATGGGGCCGGAGCGATAGCCCAGCGGGTAGGGCGTTTGCCTTGCATGTCGGCAGGCCTGTGCCGACAGGGTTCGATCCCGGCATTCCATATGGTCTCCCCAAGCACTGCCAAGAGTAACTCCTGAGTGCAGAGCCAGGAGTAACCCCTGAGCGTTGCTGGGTGTAACCCAAAAAGAAAAAAAAAAACTGTCTCTATCTAAAGACTGGTGGGAGCAAGGGTGAGCAAAGAGGGTCAACAATGGTCACCAAGTTGGTCAGAAATCCCAGTGCTGTTACAGGCAAAGTTCTTGGCAGAGGAGAGGAAAACAATTAGGCAATCATACTGGCGTGTGCTGCTCCGAGGTCATATCTGCGGTCCCCTGGGCCCCTGCTCCCCTTTGCTTAAAAGACAATTTGTCTATGCAGTGCAGCTGGGGCTGCAGGGCAGTGGATACAAAAAGCATTGGCAGCTGAGAGAAAATCAAAATAATCCCCATTATCTTAAAAATTAGAAACCCTAATGAGAGGCTTTAGAGTGAGCCAAACAGCAGGAGGTCACCTCTGATAGACACTGTCCTCAGTGAGGATGTCACAGTCACAACAAGCAAGCACGAGGTTTGGTGGTGCTGAGTGGTTTTCCTGCAAGCAGCCAACAGGGATGGGGCCCCCTACAGCTAGAAAGTCTTGATGAAGACACAGGAGCAGCCCTAAAAGCAAGGCTGGATCTCGCCCATGGAGACCATTGGCTGGGGGTGGAGGTGGGAGCTGACTCTTTCATTCCTACTGTTTCTCAAGAAGTCTTGAATAGATTGAACTCTAATGGTTTCCAATTCTTGAAGGCAAGGTGCTGTCCTGGAGGCAGGCAAAATTCCCATATGGGACACCCTCACCTCTATGAGTCTCAGACTGTGTTACCACATTTTCAAGTGGAAGAGCTTCTTAGACAGTGATAGCTAGACAGATCTAGTCCCCTGGCGATCAGCAATTGCGAAGCAAGCTCGCAAACTTGACAAATAATTTCGGATTTTTCTGCCAAATATCGCATCTCCTCTACTACAACAGGATAAATGCTTGCCTTGCACACCGTTAAACAGAATTTGATCCCCAGCACCATATGGTTCCCCTGACTACTCATGAGCCCTGAGCACAGAGCCAGGAGTAAACCCTGAACACTGCTGGCTGTTGCCCCTATATAAATAGATTTCCACATCTCTTCACGTGAGGCCTGTACCTCAGTGCTGTGCGGCCCAACATGACCCAGCAGAACCACCTCATCTGGGGGCATGGCACCCTCGGTGCTTAGCCCCTCACAGAGAGGGATTCTGTGGGGCTCAAAGCTGTCTTCATCTCACTGCTGTGGGGACAGAGGGGAGCATCAGGCAGCAAGACACAGTTTTATTATTACCCTGATGCGTAATAAATCCACATGGTGCAATAAATTAAGGCAAGGCTCTGTTCTCACTTTACAGTCTGCCAATAGTTTTATTGTAACAGTTCAAGAAGGGGGTTTCCTTTTTTAGACAGAGCAGAGGAAGCTGTGAAATTTGAAGCTGGAACAAAACGAAATTCAAATGTAGTTGGCAGGACAGGTATCTATCTGCTCTCCAACCAAGAGCATGCTATGTGGTGTTAGCGAATCCAAGGCTTTACAATATCCCCAAGAATTAATTGAATTGATTCTCTATATAATGTCTCAAGACTTTCAGGACTTCCTGTAATGATTAAGCTGGGCTGACAGACTACTGTAAGATAGTAAATTAATTCTTGGGGACAGCATGACAGAGGTAAGGCCTTTGCCTTGCACACTGCCAGACCCAGTTTGATCCCCAGCCCCCTGTATGATCCCCAGAGCACTACCAGGAGTGATCCCTAACACTAATTGTTGTGGCCAAAACAAAAACCAAAACCTCAAAATTTTGATTTTTTTTTTTTTTTTGGGTCACACCCGGCAATGCTCAGGGGTTTCTCCTGGCTCTGCACTCAGGAATCACTCCTGGCGGTGCTCGGGGACCATATGGGATACCGGGATCGAACCCAGGCCTGCACAGGCTGACCGCGTGCAAAGGCCCTACTGCTGGGCTATCGCTCTGGCCCTGATTTTTTTTTTATTTTCAGGTTTCAACTTTTTAATCAGTTCCTCGAAGGACATCCTAAGTGCTACATGAAACACAACAGAATATTTTTTCTTCCAGTATTTAAAAAATGACATTCACAAGTATTTTTAAGAAACTTCTACATAATTTGGGTGGTGTGAGCAAGTAAAAAACACCTCAAGTTATCGTGTTCTTGATGCAGATTTCTTGAAGTTACATTCGGAAATTGCTTCCCCTAGTATAAGTATCATGTATAGGTTTTTTTTAAAAAAAAGTCTGTAAAATCAAGTGAAACATATATCAGGAGGTCTTGTCAAAGGTGGAAATTATCACAAACGTGTGGGAGTCAGAGGCTAGGTAAGACAGAAAATGGAACAGTGTGCTAACAATTGTCGAGGGTACTAATGCCAACCTAGAACTGAGCATTAAATAGAGACAAAAAGATACACATGACAACCCTTTAATGTATGTTCTGTAATCCATAGTCTGGAGGGGAAGGAAAAGAGAAAGAGAGAGAAACGGAAAGAAATAAAGAACCTGCCATGGAGGAGGGCTGGGGGAGGGGGAACCGGGGACGTTGGTGGTGGGAGATGGGCACTGGTGGCGGGATGGGTGCTAGAACACTGTATGACCAAAACCCAAATATAAACTTTTTAATTGTATATCTTTGTAATTGTAAAAATAAAAATTTTTTTAAATGTCTGTAAATGCACCTTATCTTTAAAAAAAAATCTGGCCATTTTTTTTCTTTGCCAGAACCAATAATCCTTAGTCCAAACTAAAAAACTAGTAAAATGAAAAAATACCCAGACTCTAAAAATGTCCCCAAATTTGTAAATCTGTAATGAGAGAAAACTGCTTTTAAAATGTGGAGCTTACTACAAAGGTCTAACAAGCTACCTTGGGAGCTCAATTCAAAAAATATAAGTTGACATACTACAACAGTTGTTTCAGTGCAGCTCCATAAATCTTTATAAATACAGCCATTTGAAAGGATGGTCCTGGATCAGAAGTTTTATTCCTTGTGTATCTACATTAGATGTGCGTGCTTCCTCTTAGTTGTTGTAATTGTCTCTGTAATTTCCTCCTGAGTAGCGGTCATAACCACCCTGACTGCCGCCATAGTCTCTGGACCTTCCATATCCGTAGCCATATCCTCCAGGACGACTGTCATACCTGCCACTCCCATAGCCCTGGTCCCCACCACCTCGGGAGTAACTGCGACCACGCCCATGGGCCCCAAAGGCACCCTCGGGTTCCCGGGCAGACTTGCCTGCGTGGTCCACACGGATCTGGCTCCCATTCAGAGACTCTCCGTTCATGGCACGCATGGCATCAGAGGCGTACTCTGGATTGGTGAAAGTGATAAAACCAAAACCCCGGGAACGCTGAGTCTCCCGGTCCTTGACCACGACCACCTCAGAGATGGGGCGGAAGCTGCTGAAGTGGTCTTCTACGGCTTGCTCATCGTGCTGAAGTTGAGCCCTCCCACGAAGAGCTTCCTGTCTTCCGAAGACATAGTGATGATTCCAAGTCCTAGAAATGAAGAGGAAAAAGCCGCACTGACTGGCTCCTCCAAGAAGCTGAAAGAGTGGCTCAAAATTTTGATTTTTGAATTAAAGTCAGCAAAAGAACATTAGTGAGAAAGTTTCAGAGGTACAAATTAAATAATGTTTGTATTGGTTATTGAAGCTCAGGGGGTATGGAGAGGGGGCAGTGAGAAATTCCACAAGTCCCAACCTTGGAAGATTCTTTCCAAATACCTGCCTGAGAAGCAACTCCCCGCCTCTTCCGCCTTCCCTCATGCTACGGCAGGAGACAAGGGGCAGGCTTGAGAAACTCTTCACCTCTCCCCCTATGCTGAGTTCAAAGCCAGGTGAGACCTTCAATCATGTCCCAGGCACACCTGACAATTAGTCTGTTTATTCAGGAGTCCTCTAAGGTAGCCAATTTGTAGAATTTAGCCTGTCGTTAATCTACTTTAATCTACTCCAATGTTAGTCACTCAAGAGCTCTTCTCTCTTCCCTCTTACCTTTGTGTCATTGTGGTTGAAAGGCTGCACAGACCAGTGTAGAAACTCACCAGCGTTCACGTGCTTTAGTTGCAGAGTTCACACTTGGTTGACTTGCACTGGAGATCAAAGACTGCTGTGGCGCCAGGTATCGCCTAACGCTGCACCCCAATTGGCCTGGTGCCTGCAAGACAGGTGCTCTACCAGCTGAGCACTCCCTGGACCTTGCTCCAGATGCTATTTGGAAATTATTTTCTCTTCCTCATCTCACCCAGGTTTATAAGTTCCTTTGCCCTGCAGAGGACCTCCTGGAAGATGGTCCTCTGCTTTGTGTTACTGAATCTCCAGAATGCTTAGTGAGTGGTTAGACATGTAGTCAATACTTCATAAATGCTGATCAATGGACTTTCTAAACAGTCTTTGGGCTCATTCTGCAACCCCAGTTCTTCTCCCCTATTTCACGCATCACCCTTATATTGCCCTACAAGACTGTGTACTCCATACGTGCTTCCAAACTCAAAGGACTGAGTCCCTTGGTCATTCCATAGGTAAAACCTTAATACTCCACTCTATTTTTGGTAGAGAATATTCTACTCTGCTGCTTGAGTCTCATTTATTAGTATCAAAGGCTAAGAGAGGAGATTTATTTCTCTAGCATGTAAGAAGTCTTATAAATTCTATTTTTCTCTCCAATTTTTTAATACATTCTACCTCTGGTTAATCTATAACAAGTCTAATCAGTAGAAGCTCTAGAAAAGCTGAGGTCATAATTTCTGAATCTGGTTTGAATTTGGAATTTGTTCCCTGAACTCGGACTTAATATTGTAAAGTAACTAGAAATGAATTTTCAACTTTCTGGCTTTGAACTAATATTTAATGTTCACAAAATTTGGTACCTGGCTGAACTAGTTATTCAAATGAAGAGGAACTTTCCAACTTCATTTTTGGCTCTTTACCAATCTTATCGACAGCCCCCTCACCCTCACCTTCTGCACCCACACACCCACAAGAGTCACGGGAGATGGTAAAGATAGAGTCCTTGCTTGAATTCCCCTTAAGTTGTGGCATTGTTTGGAAGTTCCTGGTTCTGTTCCAGAAGCCGATAGGAGCAGTTAGAAGTTACTGTTTTAGCTCAGCTCTATCAAAGCAGCACAGGAAAAGTTTTACTCTTCCTGTTTCTTCTCTGCTATGGAGTCTCTTTGAGGGCAAAAGGGTGCAGAAGAAAGTGTTTCTTTATGGGAAGGGGTTGGTCATACCTAGCTGTGCTCAAGAATTATTACTGGAGGAGCTCTGGGGTGCCCCATATGGGGTGCTAAGGAGTTGAACACAGGGTCATTAGCATGCAAGTCAAGAGCCTTCCCTGCTATACTTTCTCTTTCGCCTTGACACAGTCTTCTAATAAATGAATAGATTCAGATTAACGACAACTTACTAAGCACTTATTTTGTTCCAGTATGGTATTGTCTGTGATATTATCTCATTTAATTTTTTCCCCTTGCAGGTAGTATAGGGCAGGGCTGATTGTACCACACCTGGTGATGCTCAGGGCTTACTCCTAGCTCAATGCTCAGTGATCAGTCCTGGTGGTGCTTGGGGACCATACGCTATTCCTGGGATAAAACTGAGGTGAAAGGCAAGAGTCCTAACCCCTGTATTTCCCTCTCTGACCCCATATAAGATAGTATTAATATTTTTATTTTATAAATGAGGATGCAAATGCCCAAAAGTACTAGGTATGGGGTAGAAAATAGTAGTTTTTACTGACTTGGATATGTCTCCTGGTACCACAAGGCCTCCGAGCATCACTAAGTAAAGCTCTGGAAACCCTCCATAAGCATCATTTGGGAACCCCAAAATATTAATTTTAAGTATTAGGTGTCTTGGTCTGAGTTGTTGAACTTGAGTTTTAGACTAAAAATCCTCTGCTTTCTACATTTCACCATGTTTCTTCTTGCCTGATTTTTAACTTTGTCCTTAGAATCCCACATGCATGGACTGAATTCGTATTAGCTGGTTGTTGTTAAGTAACCTATAGAACCCAGAAACCCCAATGTAACAAATGCCATTCAGACAAAACTCTCTTAGAGCAGGCCTTAACTCCTGAGTTTCATTCATTGAGAAATATATGAAAGTTCACCCAAATTTTCTCACTAGGAATTTGAAGCTTAGGAAGATACAACATATAGGACAATTGTCTTGCATGCAGTCAACCAGAGTTCAATCACAGCATCCCAAATGGTCCCCACCAAGCACCACCAGACGTGATCTCTGAGCACAGAGCCAGGAGTAAGCCTTTAGCACCGCTGGATGTGGCGCCAAAACAAACAGAAAGTTGAAGCCTAGGACACCTTCAAGATCAGGTTTGAGAGAGAATGGCCCAAGGCCCCCCAGGTACCAAGCCCTGTCCCACATGAACATGAATGCAGAACCAGAAGTAAACCTGAGCACTACTGGATGTGGGTCAAAAAACAAAACAAAAAGCCAAACAACAAAAAAAAAAGATTGGGTTTAAGTGTTAAAACATGTTTTTGTTTTGCTATGCCCAGTGGAGTTCAAGACTTACTCTTAGACTTGCACTCAATGATCACTCCTGGTGGGGCTCGGAGGATTATATGGGATGCCAGTGATTAAAACCCTGGTCAGCTCTGAGGATTCTGTTGTGTGTCCTTCTTGCCATAGATTTTAGTTCTAAACTACCATGGAAAGAGTAATAAAAATACACCTCCACTGTGGTGTTTTTTGTTTTTTTCCCCAGGAATGGTATTAAACCTAGAGCTTCATACCTGCAAGGTAAGGACTCTGGTGCGGAATCTTTTTTTTCTTTTCTTTTTGGGTCACACCAGGCGACACTCAGGGGTTACTCCTGGCTCTTCACTCAGGAATTACTTCTGGCAGTGTTCAGGTGACCATATGGGATGCTGGGGATCAAACCCGGTCTGCTGCATGCAAGGCAAACACCCTACCCGCTGTGCTATCGCTCCGGCCCCTGGTGCTGAATCTTATCCACAGCCCCACCTAGATCTTGTTAAGGCCACTTGAAATTTTTGCAGATAGAGAGGTATGGGGCCCAGTTACATACTTTTGAGAAATAATAATAAAAATTTTAAGATTGTCTAACTCTGAAGCAGCCTTTGATACTTTTTGGGAAATAACAACAACAATAATAACAATAAAGACTTAAGAGTCCCTATCCCTGAAATAGCCCAAAGACATGAATTCCACATTTTTTAAAAATAGCAATTCTGAACTCTTCAGAGAGGAGAAACTGAGGCACCACCCACATGCAGAAATCCAAGATTCTGTCCAGATATGGGTGGATTCCTCTGAAAAGGACAAGTTATGGGAGAATCTTTGAATCTATGAGATTATAAAAAGACCATCAACAGTACAAGGGACAGATTATGAAAAGACCATCAACAATGCAAGGCTTTCTAACAACAATGTCCAGATTAAGTTTTATGTATTCAAGACTCAGAAAAACATATTTGGAATTGTACAAGAACTCCTCCAGAAAGTCACTCAGTCTTGCTCTTCAAGCCCAGGTTTTCCTTCGAACACTTTCTCTCTTGCTTGTCTATTTTTTTTCTTTTTATTTATTTATTCATATTCATTCATTTATCTATTTATTTTTTACTTCATTAAAACACTGTGATTTACAATTAGCTTGCTTATTTCTACTCTGAAAAAGCCTGTTCCCACTCTCTCTTTCTTTTTTCTCTCTTTCTCTCTCTCTTTCTCTCTCTCTCTTCCTCGATTTTTGGGTCACACCCAATAATGCTCAATAATTACTCCTGCCAGTGCTCAGGGGACTATATGGGAATCCAGATCAGCCACATACAAGGAAACGCCCTACCCGCTGTATTATCTCTCCAGCCCTTCTGTGTTCTCTCTTGTACAAGCTTCCATTTCTTCTCACATCTTCCTAAGCAAGTTTCACTTAATCAAACTACTTTGTTTTACCATTCTGTCTTCTCCTGACAATCTTTTCTATATGGAAAAAGCCATGTGCCTGGCACACCTGAGCCAAGGTTAGAACTGACTCTTCCTGCAAAGAGCAAATCCTCCCTTTCAGCCTAACTCCATGGCTCCTCTAGTAAGGGGGTAGCAGAAATCAGCTCCCATGCCGTGTAGAATAGTTGACTCCCAACACAGCTTGACAGCTCCCTCATGGGGCTGGAGGGATGTGTCTGTAATGGGTAGGTGCTCATGGCAGGCTATGCCAGTGCTGACCCACAACAGGTATTTTCAACAGCACTGGTGGTGTAGATGGGTCTAGCAGAAAGGTAAAGCACTCTTTTCTCAATTCTACCTCCCTTCTCCTCACTTTACCAAGCCACTGGCAACAGAATCATAATGCCAATTAAGAATCTAGTTTGGCTCATAACTAACTTTTCATTTTTTCCCATGAAAGTATTTTTTTCTCAGCATTTGCTATATATCAGTTTCAATTATACACTTTTCCTTTTGGTTTTATGGCCACATCCAACAGTGCTAAGGGACATCTCCCTGACTGGTCATTGGGAAGGTCAGTGCTGGAGGTGCTCAGGCAACCGTGTGGAGCTAAGGGTCTCCTGTTTGTGACGTATGCACTTAGCCCTTTAAGCTATTTCTCTGATCCCACTCTAAACTTTTATGTATTATTTCATCTTCATAATGCTAGGTGATAAATATTATTCACCACTTAAATAGAGAGAAACAGACTCAGAGAAGTTAAGTAATTTGTCCAAGATTACAAGGCTGGTACATGGCAGGACTGAAATCTGAATGCACACAGTGTACTACAGGTTTAATGCATTTAGAATTGCAAGATAAAATGCAGGATACTGAAATCCTCTAGCTCATCCCCAATACTGCACAGGACATATTTATTCTAGAAACATTTTTGTTCACTTTTTTTCTGAAACTCAAAAATAACCAGATATCACATATCCTTATTTGCTAAATCTAGAAACCCAAACACTCTATTCTGCCTTCCGTAACTCTATATGTCTATATATATGGATATCACAGATTACTCAGTGTGTGGCATACATCCACTTCAACTTCATTAGAGAACAAATGATGCTTACTCACATCCACCAACTAGAGCAAATTGGCCTCTTGGATTACTTTTCCCTCCATTTACTGAGCCCTGGGTTGGTTCTGGGAACAGTTCTTCCCCTGATAGCACAGCTAAGTGCAAGTTTTTCTCCCCTGATAAGCAAAGGCTTCACTTTCTGAAGGCACACTCTGGTCTGCTGCCTATGTTGGGTTTTCTCTTTTATGCAAGCTGCACCCTATATAATGTTCTTCCTCCTCCAGCCTCCTTGCTGCTGAAATCCTGATTCTAGGAGCTGCAGGCTGCATCACGGAGAAGCTGCTTTTGCCCAGACAACAGTGGAAAAGAATGAGCTGGTTACGGGTTAGCAGGAAAGGGACCCCACATATCAATCCTGTTGTATAAGAAACATCTGAAACCCCACACTCTTGGTTATCTGGCCGCTCTAATGTACTTCATGCGATGTACGTGTCCCGATCGGGCTGCCTTCTGGTATCACCCAGATAACTGAAGCTGAGGAAGTGCAAGCTGTCCTCATGGATTTTTTTTAATTGTGCAGAAGGGAGCAGGGGTTAGTTCAGGAGTTAAAAACTTGCCTTGCAGGTGACTGACTTCAGTTTGATCCATAGCAAAGCATATGCACTCGAGGACCATCAGGAGTAACTCCTGAGCTAGGTAGGACAAACCCCTGAGCCCCTGAGCATTACCAGGTGTAGCATAAAACAACAAAACAAAGCAAAGAAAAAAATGGGTGGAGGGTGCTGGCAAAGCAATATTGAGGGAGCCCAGGAGCCTCGCCTGGCAATACTCAGCCAACCAGACTAGCAATTCAGTGCCAGGACTTGAGGCTGCTTGCTGTGAAGGTGCTGGGGGCCACTCAGGGCCACTCAGACAGTGCTCTGGAGTATCCAGGATCACTCCTTGAAATGCCGGTAAGGCCTCCAGGGCTATACTATCTAGTGCTTGGGAGTGGTAAATGGGTGCTGGCCACTAACCCGAGTCAGGCGTATGCACCCCGAGTAGGGTGCAATACCCTAGCCCCTGTACTGTTACCAACCTCTACAAACTGCTGTCTCTTAGAGGACAAATATATTGTCCTCCCAGATCATCCAATATACTAAAAAGACAACATAAAGGACTTTGTAGTTAGCTGGTCTGTATTAGCTTCTGGCAATGTGGATCATTGAAAAGTGACCCTTTATTTACAAGCCTGGTAAGTTAAAGAATTGCTGCCATCATCATGAATTTTACCAACCAATTTTGTTTGGTTTGGTTTGTGATGACACTCAGCAGTGCTGGGGAATGCCAGTACCACTGCTTAGGAGTTGTTTCTGGTTGTTTTCAGGGGACCATGTAGTGGCAGGGGCAAACCCAGACCACCTTCCTTCACAGTGTGCACACAGCCCAGTCCACTGAGCTATCTCTTTGGCCCAAGAATTTTCTTATTTTTCAAAAGGCATGAACTATTATGAACTTAGATCAAAACAAGAAGTAGTGTTTGTTATGAGAGCAAAACAGTATTTTGCCATTACACATCAGCTTCTATGAAAAGCACTTCCTATACCTAATGGCTTAATTTCTACCTTAGCCTTGTGAAATTGTGTACCTTTCTTACTACCGCTTCAGAGATGAGTACACCAAAGCTTTAAAAGTTAAACAATTTGCCTGAGGTCCTACAGTTGGTAGATGGCAGTAACTGTATCAAAACTTAGTCTGACTCTGGAGTCCTTTATGCTTAATAATGTGCCCACACAGGTCAGAGCAATAGTAGAGTAGGTAGGGCATTTGCCTTGCACGCTGCCAACCCGGGTTCGATTCCCAGCATCCCATATGGTCCCCTGAGCACCACCATGAGTAATTTCTGACTGCAGAGTCCAGAGTAACCCCTAAGTATTCCCAAGTGTGACCCAAATATAAAATAATAATAATATTATTATTAATATTATTATTAATAATATGCCCAAATCCAAAAAATAACAATGCAGTATCGATATAGAAAGCATTTTTTTTAAAAAATTCAAACCTTGGGGCCAGAGAGATAGTACAATGGGTAGGGTGCTTGCCTTGAATGCAGTCAATCCAGGTTCAATCCCTGGTATTCAATATGGTCCTCCAAGCTCTGCCAGGAATAATTCCTGATTGCAGAGAAGTGACTCCAAAAGAAAAAGAAAAAAAATTAAACCTTACAGTTTTACTCTTAGACTAACGGCTTAAAGTATTATCTTTCTGAAAAAGTAAAGAATATCCAGGGAAGAGAAGAAGGTGGGAGGCGAATGGCTCTCTAATAGAATTAAATGTGATACTGCTTTGCTAGAACACAGTTCCTAACACAGGTGAGTGGGACAGAACATACACTGCTCTCTGCCCTGACCCATTGGACTGATCACAGCTTGTTTTCACAGAGATGCTGAGGAGTCACAAAAAATTCCACACACTCTTGTTTTCTGTCCTCTCACCTTAATGTCAGCAAGTGCTATGGTCTGAGTGTGTGAGCTCCTTCACAGGTCCTGTCTTGGTAGCCTGACTTCCTGCAAATTATATCACAGACGGGAGTTGCTTAGATCATTAGGGTATGGCTGACATGAATGGGAGTTCCTCCCTTCTAACAGAGTTTCTTTAGTCTCTTCCATTAGGTGGAAAAATTGTCAAGAAGGTTCCATTAATAAACTAAAAGAGGAAAAGGGTCAGAATATTACCATACTGCTAAGGTATCTCAGATACTCAGGACTCAGAACTGTTGACATCTGGTCTAGAGTGATAGTATAGCAGATAGGGTGCTTGCCCTGCACCCGCCAATGTGGGTTCGATTCCTGATGTCCCATATGATCTCTCAATCCCTGAGTGCAGAGCCACAAGTAAGCCCTGAGCATTGCCAGGTGTTACCCCAAAAAAGAACTGCTGAAATCTATTTCTATTATTTATAAGCCGCTTATGTTGCGATGTTTTATTCTCAAAGACAACCATAAATAAGTTTGGTTATTCCACAGACCAGCACCAGTCTGTGGATCAGTTCAGCCCATGATGATGATAATGTCTTACATGCCTGAAATATTTTCTCCATATACACATGTAACTACAATGTTTATTAGGAATATTCTATATATCTGGTATTTTTCTAGACTCTGGGAATATAGTAATGAACAAGACGAATAACTCCCTACCTTTAGGGGGTATACATTCCAATCTAATCAAAATGTCCAAGACCTAAAGACCTGAGTTCCAGTTTGAGAACTTACCAATAAATTGCTCTATGAAACTCATTAGGAGCTATAGCAATAGCACAGAGGGTAGGGCATTTGCCTTGCATGTGGCCGACCTGGGTACGACCCCCCCAGCATTCCATATGGTCCCCCCGAGCACTTCCAGGAGTAATTCCTAAGTGCAGAGCCAGGAGTAAACCCTGAGCATAGCCGGTTGTGACCCCAAAAAGCAAGCAAGCAAGCAAGCAAGAAGGAAAGGAGGGAAGGAAGGAAGGAAGGAAGGAAGGAAGGAAGGAAGGAAGAAAGGAAGGAAGGAAGGAAGGAAGGGAAGGAAGGAAGGAAGGAGAAGGAAGGAAGGAAGGAAGGAAGGAAGGAAGGAAGGAAGGAAGGAAGGAAGGACGGAAAGAAGGAAAGAAAGAAGGAAAGAAAGAAGGAAAGAAGGAAAGAAAGAAGGAAAGAAGGAAAGAAAGAAGGAAAGAAGAAGGAAAGAAAGGAAAAAGAAGGAAAGAAAGAAAGAAAGAAAGAAAGAAAGAAGGAAGGAAGGAAGGAAGGAAGGGAAGGAAGGAAAGGAAGGAAAGGAAGGAAGGAAGGAAGGAAGGAAGGAAGGAAGGAAGGAAGGAAGGAAGGAAGGAAGGAAAGAAAGAAAGAAAGAAGAAAGAAAGAAAGAAAGAAAGAAAGAAAGAAAGAAAGAAAGAAAGAAAGAAAGAAAGAAAGAAAGAAGAAAGAAAGAAAGAAAGAAAGAAAGAAAGAAAGAAAGAAAGGAAGGAAGGAAGAAAGGAAGGAAGAAAGGAAGAAAGAAAGAAATTCCTATGTACAAGTTTTCTCCTTTTGCAAAAAGTGAGATTCACATCTTGTTTTTGGGGACTTGGGGTGGGAAGAGTGGACAACCAATAATGCTCAGGGGGCTTCAAGGCTATAACCCATAGTGTATGAGTAGTGTAAGACAAGGCATATGATACCAAGAACAGAACTAGTGGCCTTATACATGCAAGACAGCTATCCCTGATCCCTTAGCTCTTTCCCAGGCCTCAAGTGATCATTTTAATGATGTTATTAGTAGTATAAAATTAGAATCATTTTTAAAACTGAAATGGCATACTGTTGTTAGGTCATCATTCATAAGTTTTTCTTCCTTTCCTTCTCTTTCTCCTTCTCCTCCTCCTCCTTTGTTATTTATTCTGGGCCCACACACAACTGTGCTCAGGAATTACTTCTGGCTCTGTGCTCAGGAGTATACTACTGTTGGCCAGAGTGATAGTACAGCAAGTAGGGCATTTGCCTTGCATGCTTCTGACCGGGTTTAATCCTCCAAGTACAGCCAGGAGTAATTCCTTGTGCTGAGGCAGGAGTAACCCCTGAACATCACCAGGTGTGACCCCTCCCCAAGGGAAAAAAAGAGAGAGGGAGTCAACCCTGGAGGGCGGGAAACCTTATAGAGTGTCAGAGATCAAATTCAGGTCAACTGCATGCAAGGAAAGAACCTTATCAGCTATAATATCTTTCCGGCCCCTCATGTACCCTTCTTGAGACCAGGGACCACGGCTTTCCTATCTGTGTCCTTTGCAACAACTAGGAATCTTGCAAACAGTAATCACTCCACTAAGGTTTTCTGAATAAATGTGTAAAGTCCTATATATTGAGGTATTTTGTTGTGGAAAACATGACCATTGCTCTTCAAATCCTCAGAAACAGTGCATCCAAAAGAAAAGAATATTAGTTATTACAAGGTGTCGTATATGCCATGTAGATTTCTAAGAATTTTAGATCAGAAAAACACATTTCCGGGGCGGAGCGATAGCCCAGTGGGTAGGGCGTTTGCCTTGCACGCAGCCGCCTGTGCCGGCCTGGGTTCGATCCCTGGCATCCCATATGGTCCCCAAGCACCGCCAGGAATAATTCCTGAGTGCAGAGCCAGGAGTAACCCCTGAGCGTTGCGGGTGAGACCCAAAAAAGCAAACAAACAAACAAACAAACAAACAAACAAATAAATAAATAAATAAATACAACACATGCTCAAATATTAGTTGGATAGAAACCTCCTTCACTGATTTGTATCACAATCTGAATGCTTCTTACAGGCTATTTCAACAGTTCCTCTGACTAACTTTCTGGCCCTGTCAGTTTTAAGCATTCCCACGCTCTCTAGGGTTATAAACTAACTATAAGTGATTTGTCAAAGACTGGAAGCATTCTCTAGAATTTTTTTTTTTTTTGGGTCACACCCAGCAATACTCAGGGATTAATTACTCCTGGCTCTGCACTGAGGAATTACTCCTGGTAGTGCTCAGAGGACCATATGGGATGCCGGAGATTGAACCCTGGGTCTGCTGCATGCAAGGCAAACACCCTCCCCACTGTGCGATCACTCTGGCCCCACCTTTTTTTTTCAGCACTTGCAAGAAATTTCAGTCACCAGTAGCATGCAAAAAATATAATTACTCTTCAAAAGTTTAAATCTTGAGGCCAAAGAGATACTACAAGGGGTTAAGGTGTCTGCAGTGCATACACCTTATGGCACATATGAGGTGCCTGGGATTGAACCAGGGTAACTGACCCTGGTTCAATCCCAGGCACCTCATATGGTCTCCCAAACACCACCAGGAATGATTTCTGAGCAGAGCCAGGAGGAAGACCCCAGGCACAGTGGATGTGACCCCCAAAATTGGAAAGAAAAAAGTTGGTAGGAATTATAGTAATTCTGCTTGATACTCAGCTCTACACACATAGAGGTAAGGCAAGACACAAAATTGGGCAAAGGGGGCTGGAGTAACAGCATAGCAGGTGGGGCGTTTGCCTTGTATGCGGCTGACTAGGGTTCGACCCCCAGCATCCCATATGTTCCCTGAGCACCGCCAGGAATCATTTCTGAATGCAGAGCTAGGGAGCAACCCTCAGCATCACCAGGTGTGACCCAAAAAAGAAAAAAAAAACCTGGGCAAATATCAGAGTTAAGTAATTTATACCTAAATTGACAGGCGACTAACTCTTGATAATTTTTGACCTAGGGTGGAGTTGTGATCTGGCCACTGCCTTACAAAGATAGTCCCAGCAAGAACACAAGATGGACTGATGGGACAGCAATCATTCAAGAGGCCAAACAAGCCACAGCAATCAAGAAGTGATCCATACTTGACCTTGGGTAGTGGTTTGGAGAGAGGAGCAGATGAAAGAGGCATCGTTTCTGAAGAACTATACGAGTTCAGCACAACAGCCTTTTTGCAGCTCTTTAAATCACAATTCAAAAATTTTAAAACAAAATATAAAATTAAAAATCCAGTTCATCAGGTCTACTAGTCACTCTTCGGTGCTTAGTGGCCATATGACCACTGCAGCGTGATAAAGCAGGCTCTGTGGGGCAGTGCCAGCGGCTACAGACTAATGGGGGGCGGGGGGTTTAAGCAGCTAAGGTGATACATGAACCACAGGGGAAAGAAAGCAGGGGTGGGGGCAGAGACAGAATTAGGGAAGGAAAATATCCTTTAGCTTCTGTCAAACACTGGGAAAGAAGCACACAAATGTCCAAGTACCTCCTCCCTTCTTCTACCCCTTCCCTTACCCCTCCTTCTCCCTTTCCCTTCCTGTCCCTCCCCTCCCCTCCTTCCTTTCTGTGGACACACGTGGCCGTGTTCAGGGGAGCATGCACTGTTGGGGCCCAGCCCTGGAATCCACGTGCAAAGCATACGCTCCAGCCCTCCCAGACATCTCTGGGGTTCTGAGCCCTTTTTCCTTAGGTATCTTCCCTTCCTCTATTCCAAGTGTCTCACTCCCCATTTGCTTCAAGGAATTCTTTCTCTCCTCCCATCTCCTGGAAAACCAATAGCCCCTAGCCCTCTCACAGTTTTCATTGCACAGACTAAAGGAAGACACAGACTTTAAGTATCTTAGCAATTCCAGTGATGCAGGTGACACAGACAACTCACTGCAAACTCGGGAAAGGTACACAATAATGTGTGTGTGTGTGTGTGTGTGTGTGTTACAAAACTGCAGCAATTAGAGAATGCACCTTTTTATTTCTTTTTTTTTTTTTCTTTTTTGGGTCACACCAGCCACGCTCAGGAGTTACTCCTGGCTCTTTGCTAAGGAATTACTCCTGGCTGTGCTCAGGGGACCACATAGGATGTGGGGGATCAAATCCAGGTAGGCGCGTGCAAGGCAAACGCCCTACCCACTGGACTATCGCTCCGCCTCCCCTTTTTTTTTTTTGGCTTTTTTGGGTCACACCTGAGGACTCTCAGCGGTTACTCCTGGCTCTGAACTCAAGACTTTCTCCTGGCGGTTCTGGGAGACCATATGGGACGCCGGAGATCGAACCCAGGTCGACCATGTGCAAGGTAAGCGCCCTCCCAGCTGTGTTATCACTGAGGGGGGCCTCTTTTTACTTTTATCCAAGGTCATTGCTTTTTTCCCCCATTGTTGGGTTTTTGCTTCTTGTTTTGGGTCACACCCAATTGTGCTCAAGGCTTACTCTTAGCTTCATCTCAGGATCACTCCTGGTGGTGCTTGGGGACCCAGTAGGGATTGAGCCTGGGTTGGTGGCCTGCAAGACAAGTGGTACCTGCTGTACCACTGCTCCAGCCCCAAACTTCTTCCCTACTTCAGGACAGTCTTCCCCAGTTGTCTCCTTTTATTTCCTGTGCACTCACCTTCTTTTCTCTAAAGAAAAGTTCTAGCCTGCCAACTTGAGGAAACAACTTCGTTTTAAAATATCCTACCTTGGGGGCTGGAGAGATAGAAGAGGAGATTAAGGGCCCTGAGCGATAGCACAGCGGGTAGGGCGTTTGCCTTGTAGTAGGCTGACCTGGGTTCCATCCCGGCAGCCCATAAAGTTGGTTCCCCAGCTAGGGGAATTACTCAGCCAGGAGAACCCCTGATTATCCCCCAGTTGTAACCCCCCCAAAAAAAGAAGAAGTTAAGGTGCTGGCCTTACAAGTAGCTGATTCTGGTTTGATCCCGACACTGAATATGGTTTTCTGAGCAACCTACCAGCACACTGCCAGGAGTGGCTCTGGAGCACTATGGAGGTGTGACCCCAAAACCCTCCAGCCCCGCCCCACCAAAACCCTCCAGCCCCGCCCCCACCCTCTTTCAGATAAAGCTCGGTGCTTGAATGGGTATTTCATAAAAGATAAAATATCCCTCCCTCCTTTCCAAGTACTCCTTGGGTTATTTTCAGCAAAGCTCTTCAAGAGCTGTTCGGATTTGCTAAAAATGTTTTCATTCTCTCAACGCCCCTAACTCACGGAATCACTTTCTCCCCTGACTCCACTGAAACTGTCAAAAACCCTCAACAGGTCGGCAGCAGTCTTCAAAGCCAGTCCTCAGGTTACTCCTGCAGTATTTGATAAGACTGATCACTCTCACCTTCCTGAAATAATTCTCTTATCTGCTAATACTCCACCCTCTCTTTGGGTTCCTCCTAGCCTGGGTTCTACAGGAGCTGGAGATCTTTCGCTCTCTCCTCCAGCTTCTTATTCTCCAGGCATTTAAGGATTAAAATGCATCTATATGGGCCAGAGCGATAGTCCAGCGAGTAGGGTGTTTGCCTTGCATGCAGCCGGTCCGTGTTGGCCAGGGTTCGATCCCGGCATCCCATATGGTCACCTGAGCACCGCCAGTAGTGGTTCCTGAGTGCAGAGCCAGGAGAAACCCCTGAGCATTGCGGGTGTGACCCAAAAAAGAAAAAAAAAAGCATCTATATGTTGATGAGTGGCAAATTTGCGTATTCAGACTCATTTAATTGTTTATTCAATATTTAGATATACAATAACCACCTTGTGTAACATACACTAAACAAAACTCTTGATTTTCCCCACCTGAATTTGCTCTTTTTTATTTTCTTTTGGAGTCTTCCCCATCTGTTAAAGAGCATTGAGCACCCAAGAATCATGGGAGGTCTTTTTGTTTCTTCACTTTCGGTTCAAATCTATCTGAATAGACCTCTTCTGACCTTGCAAAACAACCTGAAGGATACTTGTACTTTCATATGGTGTGTTTCACACTTTTAAAGAAGTTAAACTTAAAAAAATACAATCAGAGGTGGCTGCTTCTTGGCTCATCTTCTCATATCCTCTGATGATGTTGTGACTTTCTATACAACTCCAGTCACTTTCCCACCTCTCTCAAACTGTCTACTACTTTCTGGGCTTCTTTGGTGGAGTTGGGGAGGGTTTGTGCCGCACCAACTGTCCTCAGCGGCTGTGCTCTTGGCTCACTCCTTGTGGTTCTCTTGGGTACTGGCTACAGTGCCCAGGATCAAAGACAGTTGCATGCATGACCAAGTGCCTTAAACCCCTGTACTGTGTCACATCTGGGCTTTGTTGTTTCTGCGGCAGGTCGTGTGTATTCCCCCTCTGGATTTAGGACTGACTTTCTTTCAGCTAGGAGAGTCTGAACCAGCCACTTCCAGCAATTCACCCCAGTTGTTTGTTAAACTCCTTATATGCTGCTGTCTATGGATGTGCCTTGGGGGGTCTCTAAGGGGGCAGAGTCTGGCCAGCTACACCATTGTCACCACTTGAAATCTTTGCCTATTTTTTCTTTTCACCACCCTTCTCCTCTCCCTCACTATAAAAATAAGTTCCTTGGGGGTCTTTGCTTGCCTTATTCCCAAATTCTAGAGGGAACAAAGCAAGCAAAGTTGGCAGGCACCTACTAGCTGCTCAATTAGCACTAGACAAAAGTATGTATTCCCTCCAAAAGTCTACTCTCACCTGAATTTTCGGACCCGTACTCATTTCACTTCCGGCCTTACATCTCCTCACTTCCCAACCCACCCTCTTTCGGTCTCCACACGATCCTCCAACTCCTCCCTACGTTCTCCCCTTTTGCACCCCTCACCTCCCGGTGCTTTCTGCGCGGCTCCTTTAAGAGGATTGCCGAAAGCCGCAGGGGAGGGCGTGGACGAGACTTCGGGGTAGGGGCGTCGGATGGGCGGGGCCTGGGGGGGGGGCGTGCGTCCTGCGTGCGTGCGCGCTCCCGAGGCGCCCGCGCTCCCGAGGCCGCCGCCGCCGCCGCCGTCGCCGCCGTGCCGGAGCCGGAGCAGGAGCCACGGCCGAGAGGAGGGAGGGAGGAGGAGGAGGAGGAGGTGGAGGGGAGGTGCTGGACCGGGGGGGTGAGTGAGGGGCGGGGGAGCCGAGCCGGCCCCAGAGGGAGCAGGGGGGCGCAGGTCGTCAGAGCCGGGGCTGAGGCGGCTCCTGTCGCCGGTCAGTGGCGCGGCTTTGCCTTCCTCGTCCGCGTTTCCTCGGTGTCCGGGGGCGGCGGCCCCGGGGGCCTGGCCGGCGGGAGGGCTCGAGCTCGGGGAGGCCGGGCCGCGCCGGGGCCGGAGTCAGCCACGCCCGCGGACCGAGCCGGTCGACTGTGGCTGGGCCTGCGGGGGAGAGGGACGGGAGGGGCCCGTGGCGGGTGTGGGAGAGAAAGAGGACATTGTGTCCCCCACCCTGCAACTCCCCGAGGTGTCATGGCACGAACCCGCTTCCCTCGCCGCGGCCCGGGACGCGGTGCTCCTCGGCCGGCGCTGCCCGAACCGCGCTGCCCTTTGCCTCCCCTTTGCTTGTCCCCCCGAGCGGACCCACGTTCCCCCCATCCTGCAAAGGCAGTTCACCCTCCGGGGTGTCGGGGGCTTGGGCGGGTCGTCTGCTGGGGAGAGGTGCGGCCGAGCCCGAGGCTTGTCCGGTCGGGGTTTCACTTCTGCCCGGGGTCCGGCCGCCCCTGCCCGCCTTTCTTCCCGGTGCACGGGGCTGACATCTCACCGCCCAGCCCCTTTCCCGCCCTCTTTCCCTCTGCTGTCGCTGGCCATGTGTGCTCCTTTTACCCCCCTCGTTGCTTTTCTTGGGGAGGGGGTCCTGCTTCTCCCCTGAATTTTGCTGGGGAGCAAGGGGGTGGGTCCCCGTGTGATTCAAATGGGGAGGGGGCGGGGATCGGCCGTGTCGCCCGCCCCTGCGTGCGGGAAGTTGGGGACCGCGTTTGCAGCTGGATTGTGTAATTGCCTGCGGTGGGCAGAGCGAGGACGGAAAGCCACGTTAGCCTGCAAGGACGGGACCTCACGGGGCTCGGACCCTGGGTGCGGGGTGGGGGTTCCCGCCGGATCGCTGGGGGAGAAGGGCTGGCCTCGGGGAGTCGCGGGTTGCATCCTGCGAGGAAAGGGCGTTTGGTGGCCGCGTGGAAGGGAGGAGGGTGGAAGAAAGGAAAGGGAGGTAACAGGGCAGGAGGTCAATGGGCCACTGCCTTACAGGTGGCCGGAGTTTTCTGCTTCCTGGGTGTGGGATGATGAGTCTGATTCTGGCTTTATCTGAGCAAAGAAAATCAACTCTTGGTTTAACGTTGGCACCTTTCTTCAAAGGCGAAATGAAGGGCAGTCTCAGAAGGTGTGTGCTGGAAACAGGATTTGGAAACTTTCATTTGGTTTCCTGTCTCTCTGTGGGGGTAAGGGGGTGGGGTTTTATTTAGTGTATGTAGGTTTTTTCCTTTTGCTGTAATTTGTATCTGCGCTCTTTGGGCTCAATAACCTCTAGATAAGACTCTAAGCTCCTGCGTGACTTTGTTATGTTTTCCTACAATACTTTGTTTTTGTTTTTTTGCTTTTTTGGGTCACACCCGGCGATGCTCAGGGGTTTCTCCTGGCTCTGCACTCAGGAATTACTCCTGGCGGTGCTCGGGGGACCATATGGGATGCGGGGATCGAACCCGGGCCGGCTGAGCCTGCCGCGTGCAAGGCAGGCCCTACCCGCTGGGCTATCACTCCGGCCCTCCTACAATACTTTAAAGAGAAAAATTCTTTTTTTGTTTTTTGAGCTGAGGCAGGGTCAAACCCAGGACCTTCTGCGTGCTAGGCGCCAAGCACTGTATCACTGAGCTTCCTCGGCCCACTTTCTGATTGGAAACTGGGTTTGTGTTGCTTGAAATTCTCTTCTAATCTGCTGTTTCCTTCTTGTATTGAATTGTGCTATAAAAATATGACCTAGTGTAAGGTATTGAGTGTCAGGTGCTTGGCACATGGTCAGCATTAGATGTTGGTTTAACTGAGTGATGGCAAAAGATGTGTCTAGGTATTATGTATTTTTTATCCTTTTAGGAGGTAGTTTATGTTGAATATTGCTCTTGGATTTTTCTAGGCCACTGACAACTTTGAGAGTATGAAGACAGAAAGAAGTAGATTATGTCCCAGAAAAAAAAGTAATAGGCATTAGGGGGCGGAGCGATAGCACAGTGGGTAGGGGCGTTTGCCTTGCATTGGGCCAACCGGCTTTGATCCCTGGCATCCCATACGGTCCCCTGAGCACCACCAGGAGTAATTTCTGAGTGAAGAACCAGGAGTAACCCCTAAGCATTGCTGGGTGTGATCCAAAAGAAAAAAAAAAAGTAATAGGCATTTATGCACAGAGTTTTGCGTTCTGTTTCAGGGACCCTCTGAAACCAACCATGGATGCCTGGCTCAGAAGTTAACAGGAGTTGTTGGGTATTATTCAGTTCCATGCTAAAACTTGAAAGCCTTTGTTCACCTTGTCATTAATAACTCTTAGCAGATTTGGAGGGTGTGGGGTAGCGGAGGTTGGACCAGGCAGTATTCAGGGCCTGTTTCTGGCTCTGGCGCTCAGGAGTGATCCCTGGCAGTGGTCGGGTCCATACATGGTGCTCTTTGAACTAGGGTCTGGTGTATGCCTTACCTCCTGTACCACTATCTCTCCAGTTCCTGCCAGTTTCAAGCTGATAAAGAGACGGCTTCTGAGAAAATAGAATTATTATAGTCACCTTTGATAATTTGTGGTAACTGGTCATTTTTATTGTGCAACCCCCTTCTTCTGATCAGCATTTGAGGTTATTCAAAAATTACCCATTTCCCCTGTTTCCAGACTGGTTTGTTACCTACTTTTTCATGTAGCTAATAGTTATTGAATCAACATTCAATATTAATTCAACAAGTGCTTTTTTGAATGCCTGCTATGCAAATAAAACACAGTTCTGATCAGAATTTACATTCTCAAGGTACAGGAGAGCTGGGCCCAAACCAAATGAATTTATCATGAAAAGAACCATGCAGAGGAGTAAAGGAGTGGAGAGTAAGGATGGGTGGGGAAGGGCAGTAAGGGAAAAGGAGCCGAGCAGAAATCGGAAGGGAAGTGAGGGAAGCGCTTTCCGGAAACAAGCTACAGGCAGAGAGAACTGAAGTGCACAGGGCCTTTTGAGAACAACTGGAAGTAAGTGGGAATTTGGGGTGTAGAGGAAGCGGAGGCCCTGGTGAGCCTTGGGCTTTGCTTGAATAGATGGCAGTAGATGGGAAACCGTTGGGGGTTTCTGAGTGGAAGAGAACTGTTGTAATCATTCTGGCTACTGTGCAAATCGGCTGGGTTGTGAGACACAGGAAGAGCAAAAGTGGAATTGAGAAACCAGATAGGAGGTTTCTCTTCCATTTATTTTCCTTACTTTCATTCCTGGAGGGGCTGCACTTGGCAGTGCCTGAAATTACTCCTGGCAGTTGTGGTACTGGGGCTTGAATCCAGGTCAACCCACGGCCGCTTGCACTCAGCCTTTGAGCTAACTCTGGCCCCTACTCTTCTTTCAAACTCAAAGGTAATTTCAAGGTAGCCCATGTATCAGCTGTGGAGCATATAGGTAGTCCCCCTCCCCCTTCCGCTTTTGTCTCTATGTCATAAACTTTTCTTTTGGAATATTTCCTTGAGATTGCTGAATGTTAGTGTGTGAATGTGCTTTTCTTGATGTGTCTGAGTGACGACCACAGGACCAGAGAGATCGTACTGAGGGTTAAGGGCCTTGGACTCGCATGCAGCTGTGATTGTGGCGGTGACACTGGTTTGAATTCTGGCACCACGTATGTCCCCCTGAGTGCAGAACCAGGTGTGCGCCCCGCCTGTCCCCGTGCCCTCCCCAAAGTGACAACCACCACTGTTGCTCTGGGGTCCGTGTTAGTGTGACTGATGTTATTATTTAGTGTGGTAAATGTAATTTAGGTTATACAACTCTTTTAGGTAAGTTGAAGTTTTCTTTCTTTCCCTTTTTGCAGTAGTGGGGATTGAACCCCGGGCATGAAAGGAATATGTTCTGTTAAGCCACATCCTTGACCGAGCTTGACATTTTCCACAGCTGCAGAGTTTCTGTTAGCTCAGTTTTTGTTTGTTGTTTTTGTTTGTTTGTTTTGGGGGGCAGGACAGGAGGAGCACACCCAGTGATGCTCAGGGTTTTCTCCCGACTCTACCAGGAATCACTCTTGGCTGGCCCAGAGGACCGGGGTCTAGCCCCGTTGGACACGTGCACAGCCCTTCCCGCTGCACTTGCTGTGGTCCCTGTTAGCTGTCTTTTAACAGTCGACAACAGGGTGTTGGAATTACACGGGGGTCTCTGCCCTTAGGGAGTTTTATGCTGTGTTGTGATTTGTTATCTAATAGTTAAATCATTCCAGATTTCTGTCATCATTTATTGTTATCCATGGACTTTGTATGTAGTTGGTGATCTTAAATAAAAATACACTTACACTTGAGCTTCTGCTATCAAATGAAATACCTTTTTATACTTATAAAGGGAAACTTTAAAATTGGTACCTGCAGTTTGTTTTGTGTGTCTTTAGAATCTTAAAACTATGACAAGCCCGTTTTGTTCTTTGCAGTAAATTACACAACTAGTACTCTTGAGAACTCTTAAAGAAAAATTTTTAAATTGTTGCAATTCTTTATAGTTACTCAAAACACAATACTGTTGTTTCTATTAGATGGGGTCAACCTTGCATCTTTGAGATTTCATTGTTCAAGAGAGTATGCTAGCAGTCTGTTTGATAGAAATTGTATCATTGGAGGCATTGCTCTTCATTTCTTGTCTGAAGTCTACATGGATGGATTTGGCTGGTTGTTGGAAACAGCACATGAGTAAATTGGGCCAGTTGCGTTGCCTGCGGGCACCTGGATTAGTGTATATGTGCGAGGGACCCAGCAAATGCCATTGAACCTCCACATAACCTCTAAGCTTCCAGTTCAGAAGTTCTCTTATTTTAGATGTTTAATAACTCATTTTACATGTAAAAATAACTCGAAGCATTTATACTTTTATGTTGTGGTGCGTTTAAAATTATGACGCATAAACTTAGATTTCCTAGTGTTCTCTTTTCAGACAAAATTCATCAATGAGAAAAGGGGCATATTTTCTTCTGTTTTTTTTTTTTTTTTTGCTTATTTTGACATCATATAGTGTTGCATGACTTAATACCTAATTTACCACTTATGGAAACAATTCATGTTAACTATAAAAATGTTTGAGTTTTCATGTTACTAAGCTAGATGAAGTGTATGCTCCCCCTCCCCATGTGACGAGTACCAGCATTGTTGTGTGCTTTTTATTTAGCCTTTTTTATGCAGAGATAATATTGGCCTATTTCCATTTTTAATTAGTAGTAGTGGTTATGTGCTTATCCTTTTTTCGATCTATTAGACACAGTTTTGTGACTAATGGGTAAGAGGGCATTTTGTCTCAAAATTAAATGATCCAGATAGTCTTGAATTTAAAACTTAGCTTATCATAAAGTTATGATCTACAGAGCAGTTCAGCAGAGATCTCTGCATACCATGTTATCATTTCTACTTAAAATAGGCCTTTTTAGAGGAAGAAGGACCAGTGGACAATGGAAATTATGTTAACGTGGAGTTAAAGCAAGAAATAGTATGCCTTTATAAGTGGTCTAAAAATGATTATCCTTTTAATGAGATTTCCAGAAGTATTTGACTTGCACACAGAGAACTTAATATGTTATATAAAATGAACTACAGTTATTGGTTTAATGACTTAATTATTTAGGCTATATACATTTGGGAGAGCTAAATCTGAAGGAAAAAATAATTTGCATATTCTGCTTCCCAGATAAGAGATAGTTTTCTCCTTTGGCCTCTTGCATTCACATTGATAGAGACCACTTCAGTTAATCAAGTTTGAATTAAACATGTAATCATGTTTGGTTTCAGAATATATTTAAGTCAGATTTGATAAGAGTAGCAGCACAGTTAGGGAAAGGCGTAGCTCGAGGTGAGGGATTGGCTTCCCATGTGGGCCTAGGTTTGTGTCACCACACCATGGGAGGTGGGAAGCACTCTTGGGTTCCTTGCGATTTGAAATGCCTAGCTTAGCACACACATTTGTTAGCAGTGCTGTCTTCCACTTACTCTGATTTTGAAAAATAATTTCGCTCAGTATAGAACTGTGATTAGTTACCAGTGACAAAAGTATAAAATCAGAGAGACCTAAGAACTGGTGACAACTGTTTCTTTGGACAAATCCCAAATGCAGCCGTAAAATTGCAAGTTAGTAGTAGTGGAAGTTCTGTCGTTGCAGACATTTCAGATGTGTCAGATATATAATTGGAAGACTAAATTCATTCACTCTATCTTCAGCGATATGTTTCATTCATTTATAAGTAGTATCATTCTGCAACAAAGTTGCCTGCGTTATAGAACATCAGCAAGCAGCCTTAATTATTTTAGTAGTTGAAATTTAAAACTTATTCTTTGAATTTTTGTAGTTTTCAGTGTGTAGTCCAAATCATTAATGTCTTTTGAACTACCTTTTAAATGTCTTTCCTTCTGAAAATGTTGCATAATAGAATTAAAATATTTAAGATTTATTCATTGAGCAGATACTTGACTCATTATAAAGCTCTTTAATGAAAACCAAAATTTGAAGGTGTAATTTCTTTCTAAGGAATTTATAGCTGATTAGTTACTTTTGTTTGCTAGAACCTGGATTTTTATAAATATTGTACCATAAAATAGAAGGTACCATAAAATGCTTTAAAATAATCTTTTTTTCTTTTTGGCCACAACTGGATGTGCTCAGGGTTCCTCCTGACTCCGTGCTTAGAGAACATTCCTGGCTAGCTCTGGGAACCTTAGGGGTGCGGAATCAAACCCTGGCCAGCCACGGGCAAGGCAAGCTCCTTACCTGCTGTATTAGCTCTGCAGCTCCTAAAATATTCTTAAACTTTTTAATTCTCAAAACATTCCTGCCATAAAAATTTAATGATAGACATTCTCTCAGTAAATTCATTATATTTCAAATTCTCTCAGTTGGTCAACAGCCGTTTCTTTTGGTCTTATTTTCTAGCAGCTTTTTAGTATTAGAGGAAATAAGTTTTCCAGTTTAAGATAAGAGTAAAATAAGGACTATTTATACACTGTTTATTTTACTTCAGGCAAGTCTTTTTTCCTTTGCAATTTTTTTTCTGTTTATATTCCTTGTCATTGGAAAGTTTTTTTTCCTAGTTTACTAAGGAGGGTTTTGTTTTAATTTTTAGTTTTAATTAAAAAAAAATTTTTTGAAGGGCGGTACTCTCGATTGTGCTCAGGGCTTACTCCGAACTCTATGCTCAGGGATCTCTCCTGGTCGCTTTCATGTCCTGGTCATAAGTGGTGCAGAGGATCAAACTCGGGTCAGAGGTGTGCAAGGCAAGTGCAAGTACCTGCTGTGTTATTGCTCTGACTCCTCAGTTTTGGGGGAGTCTCTCTCTCTGCGGTGCTCAGGGATTACTCCTGGCTCTGTACTCAGGACTTACTCCTGATAGTGCTCAGGGAACCACATGGGGTGTCAGGGATCAAACCTGGGTCAGCTGCATGCAAGGCAGAAGCCCTACCCATTGTACTCTCACTCTGGCCCCCAAATCCTGAAGTGCGTGCGCGTGTGTGTGTGTGTGTGTGTGTGTGTGTGTGTGTGTGTGTTTTGGGGGTCACACCCAGCTATGCTCAGAGGTTTAGTTTACTTCAGGCTTTGTACTGAGGAATTACTCCTGGCAGTGCTCAGACAAATGCCCTACCTGGTGTACTATCACTCTGGCCCCCAAAACAGATTTTATTTGGAAGTTCGCAGGAAGGGAAGGAAGGAGAGAAAGTGAAAGAGTACGTGGGCTTCTCCAAAGGCAGAGAGCATAGTACACACTTTCCCAGCATTAGGTATAAAAGCATGAAAGTACACATCTCAAGAGGGGAGATGCGGGTGACACATGTGTTCCTGTTCCACGTGTGCTCGGCCATGTGGGTTCAAGCAGCACGTGGGTGTGGACAGCATTTGCGCTTGAATTTTAGTTTTTGTTGTTTTCTTTTTGGTTCACACCTGGCGATGCTGAGGGGTTACTCCTGGCTCTGCACTCAAGAATTATTCCTGGTGGTGCTCAGGGGACCAGATGGGATGCCGGGAATCGAACCTGGGTCGGCCGTGTGCAAGGCAAATGCCCTACCCACTATACTATCGCTCTGGCCCCTTGAATTTTAGTTTTAATTCTGTTTCATCTTGCAGTTTAGAGAGCAGACAGTAGTGTTTTTTTTTTTGCTTTGCTTTTTTGGGTCACACCTGGCAATGCTCAGGGGTTTCTCCTGGCTCTGCACTCAGGAATTACTCCTGGCGGTGCTCGGAGGACCATATGGGATGGCGGGGATCGAACCCAGGCAGGCATGGGCCGGTCACGTGCAAGGCAAACGCCCTACCCCACTGGACTATCGCTCAGGCCCTGACAGTAGTTTTTATTCATTGTTTAAAATCGCTGTGTCAAAAACACTTAAGTGATAAACTCTAAATATCTGCAGGGCTAGCCACAATGTGTAAAAGAAGAGGGGGAGAGATGCAGAGACAGAGAGACAGAGAGAGAAAGAGAGGATACTGGGGTACCTGCTATTGAGGCAGGCTGGGGATGGAGTGGGGGGGTGGGGTACATTGGTGGTGGAAATGGGGCACTGGTGGAGGGAAGGGTGCTGGTATACTGTACTACCAAGAGCCAATTATGAACACCTTTGTAATTGTATGTCACACTTTTCTTTGCTTTTTGGGTGGTATAATAAAAAATTTAAAAAAATAAAATAAAAATAAAATAAAATCGCTGTGTCGGGCCGAAAGATAGCCCAGCGGGTAGGGCATTTGCCCTGCACGCGGCCATCCTCTGGGCCCGGGTTCGATTCCCAGCATCCCATATGGTCCCCCAAGCACCTCCAGGAGTTATTCCTGAGTGCATGCCAGGAGAAACCGAAACCCCTGAGCATTGCCGGCTGTGACCCAAAAAAATCAAAGAGATAGATAGATAGATAGATAGATAGATAGATAGATAGATAGATAGATAGATAGATAGATAGATAGATAGATAGATAGATAGATAGATAGATAGATAGAAATACAGGTATAGTTAAAATGCATCAATGTGTGTTTATAGTGAATATTGACTTAACTAGGATGTTCTTGTAAATTAGTAACAATCTATTTAGTTAATCTGCAGAGCAGGAGATTTTCTATTTTGCATGTTTTGAGTAGGATTAATTGGTCCTTTATTCTCAGTAGTCATAAAGCAGTTCATTTAATGGTAGTGCTTTCTATTAGAGCCGTGGCTGGCTTAAAGGTAATATAATATAAAGATAATATACCTTACAGAGTTCTGTGAAACTGCTGAGTTTGCTGCGGTGACATTCTTTATCTAAAGTAAATGTGAACATGATAGAAATAGGAAACAGTAAGCTTGATGTCATTTTTGCGCTAGGAAACGTTATTTTTTCTTTTGGGGCCACACCCAGCAATGCTCAGGGGTTACTTCTGGCTCTGTGCTCAGTTATTACTCCTGGTGGTGCTTGGGGGACCATATGGGATGCACGGACCAAAGCCGGGTCAGAAGTGTGCGAGGCAAAAGCCCTGCCCACTCTGCTGTCGCTCTGACCCCAGAAATGTAGGTTTTTTCAGGTCATATGCCCTTTATTAGGTTCAGGACCATTTTCACTGGTTATAAATGCTTTTGTTTTTTGTTTTGTTTAAAAGAATTTGTATACCATTGTGGCAAACTTTGAAGAGAACAGAACTAAAGAGAAGTTGAAATTCATCCACAAATTTATCACCACAAGATATTTTCAGTTACATTTAATGTATATTTTTTGTCTTTTTTTAGTTCTTCCTTTCAATATTTTTATTTAATTGAAAATAAACTCCTACATTCTGTTTTGCTCCTTTTTTTCTCTTAGTAGATACTGGTCTCCTATGGGGGCTGGTAGGTTGATTTTTTTAAAAACAAATTTCTCTTTTAAATAACGCTTGCATACAGTTTTGTACATTTACCTTTGATTATATCTCTTTTTTTTTCCCATTCCATCAGGCTAGATTCCCAGAGGTGGGATAACTGGATCCTAGGTTTATACCAAGTATGAAAGAGTATGTGTCTATGTGTAAAGGGAGAGAGAGAGAGAGAGAGAGAGCTACAGAGACAGAGAGAGGAGAGAGAGAGAGAGAGAGAGAGAGAGAGAGAGAGAGAGCTACAGAGACAGAGAGAGAGGGAGAAAGAGAGGAGAATAAAAGGTGCCTGCTATATTGGGCCGGAGTGATAGCACAAGGGTAGGGCGTTTGTCTTGGATGTGGCCAACCCGGGTTTGATCCCCAGCATCCCGTATGGTCCCCCATGCACTGCCAGGAGTAATTCCTGTGCCTAGAGCCAGGAGTAACCCCTGAGTATTGCTGGGTGTGACCCCCAAAATGAATAAATAAATAAAATTTATTTTTTAAAAAAAGGTGCCTGCTATAGAGGCAGGCTGGGGGGTGGGTAGGAGGGAATGTGAGGACATTGGTGGGTGCTCCAGGAACATAAAGAGCCTCAAACCATTATATTAGGTCATGGGAATGACCTAACATAATTGTTACTGGTATTTGGCATATCAAATACGATATGGGCAGCTTGCCAGGCTTGCCGTGCCATGGCATACTCTTGTAGTCACCTCTAAATACAGCATGTATTGATGAACTGCTTGGCTGCAAGCGGCCACACGAGCCGGGCTCTGATAGGCTCGTCTGCTGAATGGAGTTCTGACTAGAGGGAGGTCGGATGTAGAAAATGGCGGCCCTCATGGAGTGGGGGGAGGGAGTCGTCTGACTTGTTGCGTTGCGAGGCTCTGCTGGGGTGGCGGGCCAGGGCTAGAACCCGCCATCCCTCCCGGGCGCCTCATGAGCGGCTGGGCACAGGGAGAGCAAGTAGCAGCTCTGCTCCATGTCTGTGAATCTCTGGATCAGCATACCTGGGCGGATTGAAAAAAAACTGCTGCAGGATGGGTGTCGATGATCCGGGCTGTGATAGGCTCGTCTACTGGATGGAGTTCTGATGAGAGGGAGGTCCGTATGTGGAAAATGGCGGCCCTCATAGGAGTCGTCTGGCTTGTTGCAAGGCTCTGCTGGGGTGGCGGGCCAGGGTTAGAACTCTTGCACAAGGCTGACCTGGGTTTGATCTCAGCATGCCATATGGTTCTTGCCCCTTCCACCACTTCTTCCCTGACTCCACCACAGCACGGCCAGGAGTGATTCCTGAGAGGAGTCCTACCCAAAAGAAGGAGCAGGAAAAAAAGGTCACTTCTCAGTATATTTTTATTCCTGAATTGCATATATGTATTCTGATTGTATGTCTTATTGTGGGGAAAATCTAATAGCAAAATGCAAAAAAAACCCAAAAAAAACAAAATAAAATATCAATGTGTTCATAAAAAAATTGAAGTAATCAAGGTAAAAAAATTGAAAAATAAAACTGCATGCAGTTTTGGAAAGTTGGACAGAGGCTATCATTTGTGTGCATTTGCATGACTATATACAGAGACACTAGGGCAAGTCGGAAGGGAGTAGATAGCCTTCTTTGTGCTAAGGACAAGATCCAAGATAGTTGTGGACAAGCTGGAGAGCTGGTAGGCTTGCATCGTTTAAAAACATGGATACACAATGCCATAAGTATTGATTAAGGGCTTTGGAAAGCATTGAGAACTAGATTTGGAAGCTTTATTCAAGATCACATGTATTGATCGGAAGAAAATGACACCATCAGACTTTGTCTTTTGGAAACTGAATGCAGTTCCTAGAATACAGAGTAGATTGCGAAAGAAAATTCTGAAGACAGGGAGGCTGGATTAATTGTATGGATAAGACAAGATTTGAGGATTTATTAGAAGCGAGAAGAAAGGGTTTGGGGAGAGTCCTTGCTGTAAAGATCTTTGCATCCGTTTCAAGTGCATCCAGTTTGAAGATCCAATTCTGAAGAAAGAGTCTTAATCTACAACTCATTTATTTGGATTTAGACAGACTTTTAGAGAATGTATGATTCAATACACTTTGGTCATTGCTCTCTTTGTTTTTTTTCCCTGGGTCTTGGGGCTACACCTGCCTGTGCTCAGAGATCACTCCTGCCAGAGCTATGGGTAACCTGTGCAGTGCCAGGGATTGAACTAGGGTTGGCCGCATGCAAGCTCAATTCCTTAATACCAGTACTATCTCTCCAGTCCCTATTGATATCTAGTTTATTTTTAAGTGAAAAAAAAATTCCATTATTTCACCAGTGCAAAGCACTGGTGAAAATGCTGAAAATGTAGTCTAAGAAATCTTGACATTTTGAGTTCATGATGAGAACCCTTGCTTGTCGACATTGTCCGTGGAGGTCATTTCTGCAGTAAAACGTTTTTCTGCATGTGTTCTTTCCACATTCATGAGTGCTTTTTGGATTTTAGAAACATGTAAGCAAGAAGTGATCAAAAAGTGAAGCATATTTTTATTTAGCAGATTTGATTGTTGAGGACAATGATACATAGAGCAATCAAAAGTAAAAAATTTAGTATTTGATTTTTAGCAAAACGTGGCTTTTAGTACTTAAGTTATCTTCCTTAATTTCTTAATGAAAAAGAAATACTAGGAATGCTGTTTGTAATCATTCTGCTACATGGCTCTAATTCTGTTCTGCTTAGCAGTGTAATAATGTATGCAAGTTCCCGAATGTTGATACTGATGTTTCTTTGAACGAATAAATCTGAGAGCTGTGAATTATCTGTTTAATATTTAAGTAAAGAAGCAACATTAGAAAAAATTGCCAGATGCTTGTGGAACTTTGAGGGTGTTTGCAGTTTTTAAATCATTGCATTACCATTGGTAAGTGCATTACCATCGCATTTCTTAGTGTTTCTAATATTTTCAAACTCAGAAATGAAGCCCTTATTATTTATTCAAATCTCTGCTTTGAAAAGCATCTTTAAAAATTTAAAATCAACAAATACAGCAAACGTAGTATTGGAGATTGTGCATTTCTCTTTAGCAAATACCGTGTTTTAGGTGAAGCTGTAAGAGCTCAGGCCAGGTCAACTGAATGTCTTATTTACTAAATAATTTAGTGAATGATATTCAGAGCACGGATTTAATGTCAAACTCTTAAGATTCCAGGTGAGTCTGATTGGTTTGAAGATATTTTTGTCTATCAACAGGAATCAGAACTATCATTATTTCTAGAGCTGATCACTTTTACCCTTTCCCCAAAACTGTTGTTGAGAACATGGTCTTCTGGTTTGAACCATCTAGGCACTGGCATGCAGATGGCAGCGAAAGCCTTTCCAGACTGCATGTTTTACTTTCTTAGAAGCTTGCTTGCAACTTGGCAGGAGAAATCATTTATTTGAGTAGCTGGGGCTGGAGAGATAGCTGAACAGGCTCAAGTGCATTCTTTTGCATGTAGGAGGCTCAGGTATGGCCTCCAGGTGCAACCAGGAGTGATAGCCCCCATCCCCAAACACAGAGCTAGTAGTCCCTAAGCACTGCTCCTTATGATGCCAAAGCTAAAACAAACAAACAAAAAGGGTTAGAAAAATAAAATGGGCCAGAGCAATAGTATAGCAGGTAGGGCATTTGCCTTGCATGTGGCCGACTCCAGTTCGATCCCCAGTACCCCATGTGGCCCCCAGTCTCCTCCAGGAATAATTCCTGAGTGAAGAGCCAAGAGTAACCCCTGAGCATCACTTGTTGTGACCCAAAAGCAAAAAAAAAAAAAAAAAAAAATTTGTTTCATTTTAAATAAAGATTAAATTGTTTATTTTCCAAAAGATTAAGTAGGTAGCAGCTAATTGTATATTATTACAAGAAAAGTTTAGCTTTGGAGGAACAGAACGGGAGGTACTTGCATGCTGGCTTGGCATGCAGCTAACGCTGGTTCATTTCCCAGACTACAGGTCACACCTGAGCACAGAATTCCTGAATAGCCCTTGAGCACTGCTGGTGTGGCCCCAAATGCGTTATTTTATATTTTTGTTGTTGTTGGCTGGGGAGGAGAAGGGCACACCCGCAGTGTTCAGGGCTTACGCCTAGCTCCACACTTAGGGATCACTCCTGG
Source organism: Cryptotis parvus (assembly GCA_021461705.1). Taxonomy (NCBI): domain Eukaryota; kingdom Metazoa; phylum Chordata; class Mammalia; order Eulipotyphla; family Soricidae; genus Cryptotis; species Cryptotis parvus. Next base: position 57,344 of record JAJIBD010008678.1, read on the forward strand.
CAGGCTCAGGAGACCGTTTAGGGTGCCAGAGACAGAACTCAGATTAGCTGCAAGTAGGGCGTGCGCTATTCATCGTGCTATCTCTCTGGCCTCCAAATAAACGATTGTATATGTCAGTAAAACTTCAGTATGTTGAAAGTTGGAGGGAAGGGATTTTCAGCCACACCAGCTGTGCTCAGGACTTAATGTGTTCAGGACTCTTCCCTGGCAGGGTTCAGGCGACCATGTGTGGTGCCAGGGATCCTACTTGGGTCAACTGCATGCAAGGCACGTGCCTTTCCACTATACTATCTTTCCAGCACTATACGCTGAAATCTATGTTTTCTTTATTGGGTTTTGGCCATAACCAGCAGTGCTCAGAGCTTATTCCTGGTGGGGTTTGGGGAACCATACAGGGTGTTGGGATTTGAACCCATGGTACATGATGTACTATCTCTCCAACCCTATGCTACAAAAATTTAAATGCAATACTTTGAACTGGAGAGACAGAACCGGGGCCTTAGGGCTGGGGCCTTGTGCCTTGCATGAATGCATGAACTTGACCCAGGTTTAAACCCAAGAGCCACATGCTGGCTGTGCTCAGGAGTCACCAGACACCAGGAGTCACCAGACTCCTGAACACAGCCAGTGTGGCCAGCATCATTCCTCACACCAGAGGGCCTCAGTAGCACACGCAGCCTTGGGGCCTTGCATGGATCCCCCTGCCAATCACCGAGAATTACTGGGAGACACCCCCTCATGCCCACTATAAAAAAGCTAAACTTTTTTAGAGCAAACGGTCACTTGCCATTTGTCACTTGTCTTCCTGTTGTTCATCTCTTTGCTCGGCGGGCGCCAGTAACGACTCCATTCGTTGGAATGAGGCTCATTATTGTTACTGTTTTGGGCATATAGAATACACCACAGGTAACTTCCCAAGCTTTGCCGTGGCTCTGGGTTCATCCCAGGGGGCCCAGTTTTTTTCTATGTCAGATCATCAACCATCCAAGGCCCATGGGATAGAGCCCTGGGAGTGTAGACAAGCCTGTCTCCTGTCTGCCACCTGCCAACACAGCCGGACCGAAGGTTACTGAGGATTAAACCCAGGTCACATGCTTGCCTAGTAGCACTGAACAACATCCTGTTCCCCAATTAATTAAATTTTTATTTATAGTGACTTGAAATAAAAGAAATATGAATAATCTTAATCCTAATGGATTATAGTAAGAAAGTGCAAATAGAATAATTTTGCTCCTCTTACATAAAGAATATTTTCCCCTTATTCCTTTTGAATCAGCTATATCTTCTTATTATTGCTATTAGTATCATCATCATCATCATTATTATTATTATTATTATTATTATTATTATTATTGCTTTTGGGGCCACATCCAGCGTTGCTCAGGGACTACTCCTGGCTCTGCACTCAGGAATCACTGCTGGTGGTGTTAGGGGGACCATATTGGATGCCGGGATTGAACCGGGTCTGCAGCATGCAAGGCAAACTCCCTGTCAGCTGTGTTATCGCTCTTGCCCGAATCAGCTAAATTTTAAGTGCTAAATATGTTTTTGACTAAGAAATCAGAATTCTTTTCCCCAAGTAATCTTAAAAACAGTTTGACTAGTCAGCTGTCAACTATGTATTGAGTGATTATTGGGTGCCTGGTACTATTCTAGGAATTGGAGATAGAGGTATAAGACTTGCTTTCATGAAACTTTTTTTTTTTTTTTGGGTCACACCCAGCAATGCTCAGGGATTGCTCCTGGCTCTTCTGTCATGGAACTCTGGAGGAAACTCCCGAGAAGATATTCAGTGTGAAAACTCAATGATTAAAAAGTCCAGGCGCGGAGTGACAGCACAGCTGGTAGGGCATTTGCCTTGCATGCCGCCAACCCTTGTTCAATCGCCAACATCCCATATGGTCTCCTGAGTACCACCAGGAGTAATTCCTGAGTGCAAAGCCAGGAGTAACCCCTGAGCATTGCCGGGTGTGACCCAAAAAGAAAAAAAAAAAAGCCCAGCATGTGATGATCCATAAAGGGAGGAAGTAGAAGAGGGTTTCGGGAGACAGAGCCTGCAGTCTGATGTGAAGGACTTGGATTTTGTTCCTTCAAACGAAGATACAGGCTGTCACTACCCGCCTTTGTGGATAAATATGTGTAAAATTTGATTTTGAAGGTGAAGCTGCTAATGACTTTTACTTAAAACAAATATGTTTGGTGACTGGTAATTCTGCTAGACATAGAAAATCAAATCATGAGTTCATGGTATGTGGATTTTTCAGGGACATACAGAGGTGGGCATGTTATTTTTAGTAGGGAGGGAGCATATGTTTCTGTCTTCCAGTAGTACATCAAGGATGTGACTTGTTCAGAAATACGAACTGATAATTCTGAGGCACTTAATAGCTAATAATTTAAAAAAAAAATACTCAGTGGGATGAATTCTTTTTTTTAAACAGATGCCAATACCTACATAAAATGCTTTGAGAACTGATAAAGTGTAAATTTATATAGTTTATATTTTCTACAGGTATAGTAGCATATTTTATTATACCACCGTGAGATATACAATTACAAAGAAGTTCATGTTTGGGTTTCGGTCATACAGTGTTCCAGCACCCTCCTTCTTAAGTAATTGTGCATGAAATATATTTACAGTAAATTATACTTACTAAATTGTGACTATGTATTTTCTATTTCTGTAACATAAGTCTATTGTCGGGGACTGCCGCGGGGTCCCCGACAGTGTCAGGACAGAGGTTGTCTTCTACCTCCGAGGACGCGGGAGAAAGATGAAAACTCATCGGTGCAGTTCCAAAAATGGCTTTTAATAGTGCAAAAGCTCTTCCACAGCACTCCAATATAATGAGCAAACTTTAGCTCTGGTCCGAACTTAGACCCTACAAAAGAGCCTAAGTCTCCCACCAAAGAGAGAGGATCTCACCCGAGCTGAGTCCTACCCAGAAGGAGCAAAGGCCAAAGAGCAAAAGGCCAAAACCAAAAGCCAAAAGCCGCAGGAGCCAAAAGCTGAAGGCTGAGGAACCAAAAGGCAAAAGGTGAAGGGGCCTCAAGTCAGCCCCTTATATACACCAAAGTAATCCAATCGGGAGATTGTCATGTCAACAAAGAACCGTAAACAGAGTGTAGTGCCACACCTTATTGCAGGTATAAACAAAGGTTATGACAAGGACTAAGGGATTATCTCTTATGTAAAACACTGGAGAGAGAGAGGGCTGATATAAAGTAATACATCTTAACTTCATGAGCTTCATGTAATCTAGATGGTACCCACAAGGTCCTTATTATTATCTGCACCAGGGTGATTCTGAGTATCTTGTTCTCATGTACAGAAAGGGTCACACTCGCCTGCTTAGAGCAAACTAGTATGATCCTTCCTATAGTCTTCCTTTAGTCTCAGCGTATAGCCAGGGTGGTAGTCTCCTGGTAAATTCTAACTGTCCCACGTTGGGTGCAGTGGGTATAAAGAGGAGCTGTGCCCAATCTAGAAAACATAGAAGTCTTAGTAGATGTATAAGTCAGAAGTTATTTAATCAAGGGGACTTCTGTAACTGCCACACCCTCTAGCAGTGTTTACATAGAAGAGAGATCTCATTAGAATGAACCTTGGCTTAAATAAGATTAAGCTGGGAGTGAGCAAAACAACAAAACTCCCAGATTAGCTAAACATGTCCTCCAACAGTCTATAATACAAATTAATGTAATTTATGTTTTTATTGATATGTTTCTAATTTTTTAATTAATATCCAGATATTAACATTGACTTTCCCCCTCCCTTTTTATTGTTTACTGTTGTGACCCAGAGATATATGGTCCAAGATTCACACAGTTGGTTCCTGTGCTCTAGGGCCTACACTTCGTTGTAGTACCTACACAGTCAGTTGTAGTGTGTCATGCGTGGATCACACTTGTGAAACCAGGGATCACACCACGTTTAAAAAGTGGTTTAGTGGAAGTTCAAGAGAGAGGGGTTTTGATAGAGAATTTGCCCTAAGAAAATGGTTGTCACATGAAAATTGGAATGTGGAGAAGAAATTTATTTTCACTGAAAGAGACCAAAAACGAATGGAATGAAGGCAATAAGGACATAAATGATGTTGAACCTGTGGGAAGAACACTCTGGGTTAGACAGGGTAACTTAATAGGGACCATCAGAGGGCATATGCTGTCTGTCTGTGGCAACATCCGTTCTTCTCAGAGTAAGGCTTCTGCCTTGCTGGCTCAAGTTGAAAGTATCCTTTATGCCTAGATAGAAAGAAGAGGGTTACTTTTGGGGAGAAGGAACATTTTTTTTTAATTTTTCATTATACCACGGTGAGACATACAATTACAAAGGTGTTCATAATTGGTTCTTGGTAATACAGTATTCCAGCACCCATCCCTCCACCAGTGCCCCATTTCCACCACCAATGTACCCCACCCCTCCTACCCCCCAGGCTGCCTCATTAGCAGGTAGCCCTGTTTCCTCTCTTTCTCTCTCTCTCTCTCTCTCTCTCTCTCTCTCTCTCTCTCTCTCTCTCTTCTGCATCTCTCTCCCTCTTCTTTTACACATTGTGGCTAGCCCTGCAGATAGGAACATATTTTAATTGGTTTCTAATTGTCTGAGACTGAGGTTATTGTATGATAGGTGTCCATGAAAAATAGCTATATAATATTTTGGTTCTTGGTATACTCAAAATGCTTTCTTGGTGGATGGGTGATGGTCATCCCAAGTGATGGTTGGGAGGTCTGGGGGCTGGAGATTTAGTGTTCGGTCCTGTAGTGCCATGACCAGCTCTGCTTCGCTGACTCGGGGAGTTTGGACCACTCTCTGTGGTCATCAGAGTTTCTTGCAGGAGGTGGGGTTGGCTATGTTTCTGTAGGACCACTTTTAGCCTGTCAGCTGTTGTAGCTTCCGCTCTCCATTCTAATCACGTAATCGGGTTAGTTATGATAGAATAATCCCTGCTTTAGACAGTTGTTTACATAAAGTACAAGTATCAGTTTGTTCTCTAGATGGTTGATAAGTAAAAATGCATGTGGACAAAACATCTATAAATATAATAATTTAGGAAAATCAGATTAAGGACAACCACTATGGGCAAGCAAATTTGCATGGTGAATCTTATGTCTGAGACCCATTCTTATATATTTAGATGTTCAGATCTCAGATTATTTTGATGTTTCTTGTACATGAAAATGATAAGCTGGGGACTGGAGTTCAGGGGTAAGGTACTCTCTTGAATGCAGGGAACCCTGGATCTATCTCCAGCACCACATGGATGCCTGAGCGTTGCTGGGGGCAAACCTGGAGGCAGCAAGCACTGGTTGGGTGACCGAGGTTATTCCTGGTGCCATAGGGCCTGAGTGGCACCACAGCCTCAGGCTCTGGAGTTGACGCTCCAGCAGCCTGGCTGAGACCTGGAGAGGCCCTGAGCACTGCCTGGGACCCCTCTCCCCACTTCCTCACCCCTCTCCCCCCCCCAAAAATGTCTGGCCCTTTTATAATTAAGAATTGGTAAAATGGTTTGCACCCTTAAGAATTTTAAATATTTAGTGATTTCTCCTTAGTACTCATGTCATATTTTTAAATTAAAATTTTATTGATTTGCCGTTGGTTTGCAATGCTATTTACAATTTGCAGTGCTAAATTTCAGGACTGTATAACTTTATGTTTTCATAAAAAGTTGAAAAAGTAATGTAAAAAATAATGTTAAAAAGTCCCCTTTTTCTTTTTGAAAGTAGAAAACTTTTAAAATAGAAGAAAAAGGAAAAGGAACTCCCCATGTGGGAGGGAACTTAGTATAGAACTAAGGTGCAACTTTAGAGTTCTAAATGTGTATGAGCCACAACTGCACCTGCTGCCAACATTTTAGTCCTTTCGAAGTTCTCTATATTAGAATATGATGGTTTACAACTCACAAGCTAACCAAAATCGGCAGTCTCAGGAATAGAAGAGTTTCAGATGAAGCCATTCTCTTATCCCCATAATGCATTTGGCCTGAAATACTGTCATCAGAGGAACAAACGTGAGATCATGTCACCGCCCAGTGCTGTCAGTTCACATGTTTCGTGTAGGCAGTTGTAGGCCTTAGATACTGAATCTAAAGAATCATTGTTTCGTCTTCTGTACCTCAAAAAGAAATGGTGACCAAGATACAAAGACAGCCCATAGAATGGGAGAGAATATTTATTTACCCAACACCCGTGTGACAAGGGGTTAATATCATCAAAGATACACAAGTCACTGGTTGAACTTCTCAAGAAAAAAAAATCCAGTACAGAAATTTCCTCAAAGAAGAAATTCAAATGGCCAAAAGGCATATGAAAAAGTGCTCATCTTTAGTCATCAGGGAGATGCAAATCAAAACCACAATGAGATGTCATCTCACACCACAGAGACTGGCACACATTCAGAAGAGCAAAAATTACCAGTGCTGGCATGGATGTGGGGGAGAAAGGGACTCTCAATGTCTACTGGTCTAGCCCTTCTGGAGAACAATATGGATGGACATTGCTCTGAAAACTTGATACTGAGCTTCCATTTGACCCAGCAATACCACTCCTGGAGTATACTCTGGAGACCCAAAAGTACACAGAAGAAGAAACACCATCTGCACCTATATTCATCGCAGCACTATTTACAATAGCCAGAATCTGGAAACAACCTGAGTTCCCAAGAACAGTACGTCTACACAATGGAATACTATGCAGCTGTCAGAAGAAACAAAGTCATGAAATTTGTCTACAAATCATGCTTAGTGAAGTAAGTCAGAAGGTAAAGGACAGACATAGAATGACTGCATTCATTTGTGGGATAAAAAAAATATATACCAGTGTTCTATTAACTGTTGAAAATGGTAATGCCAGATTAGAACTGGGCATTAAATGTAGGCAAAGGGATAAACATTATAACCCTTAAATGTAATGTATGATAAGCCACAATGTGTAAGGGGGGGGAGGGAGGGGGGAGAGAGAGAGAGAGAGAGAGAGAGAGAGAGAGAGAGAGAGAGAGAGAGAGAGAGAGAGAGAAAGTGCAAGCAGAGGAAAAATGCCTGCTACAGAGTCAGGCTGGGGAATTTGGGGACATTGGTGGTGGGAAATGGCACTGGTGGAGGGACGAGTGCTAGAGCAGTGTATGACTGAAACCCAATCATAAACATCTTGGTAATTGTATAATAAAAAAATTTAAACAAACAGGCAAACGAAAAGGTCATTGCTTTGTAATTTTCTTAGCTGGCTCTGCTAAGGTTCAAGCATCTCCTGGGTTGAGCTTAGTGTCTGGGGTGAATTGTCATAGTTTGATCTTTTGCAACTTCATCACTTTCAAAATAATTGCATTTAGTGTCATCTTTGTGTTGTTATGCTAAAGAAGGACAAATGATTTTTTTTTTGGGGGTGGGGGTTACACCCGGCAATGCTCAGGGGTTTCTCCTGGCTCTGCACTCAGGAATTACTCCTGGCGGTGCTCTGGGGATCATATGGGATGCCGGGGATTGAACCCGGGCTGGCCGCCTGCAAGGCAAACGCCTACCTGCTGAACTATCGCTCTGGCCCCCAATGATGGTTTTTTAGTGGTGCAAAGAAAATGCCTATTTAATCAACAAAACTTTAAAATGCTTTTTTATTTTGCAGTGCCACAGGTGAACCCCAGAATTCACACACACACACACACGCACACACATGCGCGGCGCACACACACACACACGCACACACACACACAGAGTTTCACGCATGCGGTTTACTCACTGAGCAATATCTTAACCCAGAGAGCTTCTCCTGGCTGTGCTTGGGGGACTGTCCTTGCAAAGTCACCTTTTCATGGTATTCTCAGCCCTTGAGCTGTCTGTCGAGCCCCAGCCTAAGTAATTTTGGATTTGTGCTTGTTTGGTGTGTTTTGGGTTTGGGGAGAGGGACACACAGTGGTGCTCACAGTTTGCTTCTGACTCTGCACTCAGGGTAACTTCTGATGGGCTCAGGGGACCGTATAGAGTGCCAGGGTTGAACCTGTGTTCAGCTGTGTGCAAAGCAAGTGCCCTACCCACTATACTATCGCTCTGGCCTGGACTAAATGTTTTTTAAGAAGTATATGATCACTTGCAAAAGCGAATTTGGCCTGGGGATATATAACCGTTGTGGTAGAGCACTTGCCTCTGGCATGTCCCTCACCCTGAGTTCACTGGCGCCTGCCCCTGTGCATCACATGCAAGGCAAGCACCTTACCCACTGTACTATCTCTCCAACCCCAAGGTGAAGCTTGTCTGTGCTGTTCTTAAAAATGTGTTTTAGCAAGGAGGAAAAGCAGTTTTCCATGGTCTATTTTGGTTTGGTTTTACTTTTACTTTTGCGAAGTATCTGTTCATATACCTAATGTAGGCTTAAAGGAAATACCAAAAGACCCACGTTCTTTTTTTATTTGTTTTTTTTAAGTCATGAATTAGGTGTTTTTTTTTCCTTCTCTATTAAATTTCATAGGGATCTCTAGTGATACTCGGGGGCTAAGAGCTCACCCTTGGGGTGTTAGGGCCGCATATGGTACCATTAGTTTTTAATTGTGTGCCTGTTGTATGTATGGCGTAGTTACATACACTATGTCTGCCTGACCAGTGACCGTTTGACACCTGGCAGTGCTCAGGGCTTACTCCTGGCTCTGTGCTCAGACATCTCTCCTAGCAGGTCTTTGGGGATCATGTGTAGTGCTGGGGATTAAACTCACATTAGTCACATGCAAGGCAAGTGCCTTAGTACTGTCCTGTCTCTCCTGCCCAACAGTGAGATTTTTCCATGCCCTTAAGAGTTCTAGAAGAGTTCATTTTTATACGAAGATTTTGGGAGTACTGTATGCACAACTAGGGTAGAGAGCGATGATAATGGCTGATACTCGTTGCTCGCGTGCAGGACTGGTTTTTTGAAATGAAATAATTTTTACTTAGGGAATGTGAAGGGGAGAGAGGCAAGTAGAGGCTAGAGGTGCCAATAAGAAGACTTCTCTGTAGCAGGGAGAACGGTGGGGGTGGAATTCCCATCCAGCTTTCCCTGGTGATGGTCTTAAAATACTTACCATCTCAGATATGTTGTTTATTGAAGCTTGCTGTTTAACTAGGCTGGAGACTATTCATTGGTGCATTAAGCGTTTATGAATGTGCATGAAACTGGCTGGGTCCTTTACTGAGAATCATAGCTGTAAACAAATGATGATAGGACTTGAGCGTTAACTCATCTGTGACTTTGGACCTAGAGTCAAGCCTGTGTGATTTGCCTGCTGGCTGCTTATTTTCTGAAGCCACATTTAACCCTTCAATCCTATATTAAACCCTTCTACTTTAAATAAATCACCATATAAGGATTTTTTGTTTGGTTTTGGGACCACGCCCAGTGGTGCTCGGGGCTTATTCCTGACTCTGCTCAGGTATCACTGCAGAGGGCTGATGGATCATACAGGATGCCAGGAATTGAACCTGGGTCAGCCATGTGCGAGCAGGTGCTTTCCCCCATACTATCTCTCCAGTCCAGATACTTTATTTTAGGTAAATACAATGTGAGACTATATAGATGGGTACAGTACAAGTTAAAACGTGGAGAGGAGCTGGAGAGCTAGTACTGGGGTTAAAGGCCTTGCCTGCATGCCGCCAACAAGGTTTGATCCTCAGTATCACGTGGTCACCTGAGCAACCTCTCAGCATCACGGGTGTGGCCCTTCATTCGAGAATGTGAGAGACACTTGTGTGTTGGTACAACTTCAAAATATTAACATTTTATTGTTATGTAAAGCACTTTTTCTTCACACTAATTGTGATAAATTAATACCAACAAGACTTTAATTATCATCATGTTAAAAAGATTCTCTAGTAAGTTTGCCAAAATATGTATTTCCACTTGGAAGTTTATATTTTGTGCTTTTGACAAAAACTAAACTGCTTTTCAGGAAACAGGTAATTTATATAATAATTATTATCTTTTAAAAGTATCGTTAAAATCATCCTTAAACTTTGTTAGTCAAAGCTTTTTTGTATTTAGGGTTTTTTTTTATGCTTGCTTGTTAACATATTTTTCAGATTAGAAATGAGACATAAAGCCCAGTCCTTACTACACTAAGTAAAATTCCATTCTTTGAAGACCTGCTTGTTCCAGTTTCCTTCCCTCTACCCTTGCTCCTCCTCTCCTGTATCATGCTCTCGATCACTGCTCTTCTCCTTGAAAGGAGAAAGTGTACGGTGGTAGGTCTCAACCCTGTGTTGGCTGTGCCTTGGAGTGAACTGTGGAGCTTTGTCTAAGCTCTGCTCTCCCGAGATTGGCATTTAACTGGTCACGATGAGGCAAGACTGTGGGAGTAGAGCACGCTTTGTCTTAGTCTGAGCTGCAGAACTCAGCTTTGGGAGAAACTGAATTTTGAACTTGAATCCAAGGGGGCAGTTTTCCTGCCTTCAGGAAGGAAAATAAGTATTGGTCTTTGTAATCTGTCAAATTCAAAGAATTTCCAAACTTCAGAGAATGCCATACTTGTCTTCCTCATTCATGTTCTGTCTGCAGTTTGTAATACTTTAATTCCAAGGACAAGCGCCATCATTTTAGACAGATTAGACAGACAGGAAGATGAGTGATAACGCATTATGGTGTTGAGGTTGACCACACAGATGCTGGAGCAAATATCCCTGCTGTGATCCTCATTTTTCTATTCTGTATCTGTTGAGCTTGAACAAGTTTGGTTGTTTGGGGTCTATATCCAGTGGTCCTCATGGAGGAGCATAGGGGCTTATTCCTGGAGAGGCTTGGGGACCATGTGGGGTGTCAGGGATTGAACCCTGATCAACTGCATGAAAAGCTAGCACCCTACTCACTATACTATCACTCTAGCCCATAATTCATAAAGGCCATGCAGTTTCTGCTGTAATTTCTGCTGTAATAACTGCTGTAAGGAACAGGCAGCTGTAGATGGTGTTTAAACAAATCGGCATAATTGGACTCTTAAAATTGGCATTTCATATATAATTTTCATATGTCCTGTATAATTTTTATGTCAATAACTACTGGTTTTCTTTTTATTTAGAATAATAATTATTAATGAATATAAAAACCATCCTTAGTTGACAGGTCACATAAATAGATAATGGAACGATTTTTCCTGTGGGTCATAGCATTGCTGTGATCTTGCTGACCCCTCAAGTAGAGAGAGATGTACACATTCTGACAACTATTTTAAGCATAAGCACCCTTGCTTTGGGAGGAGGGGTCACACCCAACAGTGCTGCTGTGGTCTACAGCGGGGGGCCCCGGGACTGCGCCCGTTGGTGTCAGGGGACATGTGGTTCAGGGTCAGCATGCATTCTCTCCCTGGAGCTCTCTTCCCCAGGTCAGGAACATTGTTTTTATGTACCCATCAGAATGAATCAGTTCTAAGCAGTTTTCATCTTCACATTCTGCTCAATATTCAGCTTCCTGGAAGCTAGTCTGATGGCATAGTTTGAATTCCGTTCAGATGCCCCTGTTACTTAATGAAGGTTGATACCCCTGGTTTATATTCTTATCAAAATTGTGTTGAGAGAAACATTCCCACCAAAACTGCATTGAGGGAATCAAGGGTTATTTCCCAGCATAGAGTTGGGATGCTGATACCAAAAGAACTAGGAAGGAATACTAGACATACAAAAATAACAGGTGTCCACTTATCCGGCTCTTGGTATCTGCCTACGTAGAGGGACAGCTGGTGGAGTTGACAGGGCCAGCTCCTGAAGAACTTTACATGACCTGCTGGTGAATTTTGGCCTGCTTTCTCAAGTTAAGGGACCAACCAGCCCTCCTTTTATTCTCATTTTGGAACCATGTCTAGCAGTGCTCAGGGGTTACCCCAGGTCAAAACAAAGGTCTCGGGCATGCAAAGCCCACACACTACCTCTTTGAATGACGCCCCAGCCCTGAGAATAGTGAATCTTTTTTTTTTCTGCTTTTTTGGGTCACACCGGCAGTGCTCAGGGGTTTCTCCTGGCTCTGCACTCAGGAATTACTCCTGATGGTGCTCGGGAACCATATGGGATGCCGGGATCGAACCCGCATGCCGGCCACGTGCAAGGCAAACGCCCTACCCACTGGGCTGTGCTCCGGCCCCAAGAGAATAGTGAATCTTTGGAGGTCATAGATGCCATGAGAATTTGAAATTGTTGGGGAAATTTGGAATTTTTATTTATTTGTTTGTTTGTTTTGGGGTCACATCCTGCAGTGCTCAGGGTTTCTCTTGGCTCTGCACTTAGGAATTATTCTGGCATTGCTCGAGGGACCATATATGTATGATGCCGGGATTGAACCTGGGTCTTCCACGTGCAAGGCAAACACCCTACCTGCTATACTATTGCTCTGGCCTGGAATTTTTCCCTTCTGGGAAAAAATATGCATGTCTTTAAAGATGCTTTGTATACCATTTCAAGAGATTTTGTGCCTTCTAAAGAACATCCATATTAGTAAGAAAGGCTAGCTAGTATCTTAACCTGGAACGTTAAGAAATTAATAGGAAGAGGCTAGAAATTTACAGGGGCAGCCACAGAGAGCTTCATGCTAAGTAAATCATTCAGTCTGATGTTGGAGGGTGAGTTTGAATAATATAAAACTTTTTACTTTTAAGCAGAAAGATAGTAGCGATATGTCTCTCCCCTTTTGCTTCTCCTTTTGTATTTTCTTGGTTCTTCGTAAGCCTTTGATTTCTCATGAAAGAATTGGGTTAGAGATGATTGAAGACTCTCGTATTTCCTTACAAGGAATAACAAATTTAAAGAAATATTAACTGTGGAGCTAACTTGGCTGGTGTCTGTATATGAGGAACTGGATCAAGTCATGACCTGTAGTTTTCTAGCTTTCGGGACAAAGTTTAGGAGTTAGTGGAGAGGAGGCAGAAGGACTACACTTAAAAATAATAGGGCAACTTCTTTCTGTGGAAGAAAGGGTGAAGGAAAAATATTAATTACTGCATTTGGTAAGTTTACAGTGAGATCAAGGAATGCTTTTTTTTTCCCCTTTTTTCTTGGGGTGTGTATCTCACCAGGTGATGTTCAGGGTTACTCTTGTCTCTACACTCGGGAATTACTCCTGGCAGTGCCCTGGGGACCATATGGGGTGCCAAGGATCAAGCCCAGGTTGGCTGGCTTCAAGCAAGGCAAATGTCCTCTCCACTGTACTGTCGCCCGCCCCGAGGTCAAGGAATGAACGTGGTACTGAAACAGCATTGGTGTGCAGTGCTGGGCCTTTAGAGACTTCAGACCAGGAATTGATAGTAGGTACTGCTTTCTTAACCAGTGAAGGCACACATTAGGATTCATTTGTGCTGATGCTATACTAGCTCCTCAAACTTAAGTCATGACCTCATATGTAAAGACTTGTAACTGAATGCAGAGGGTGATTGTGTGTGTGGAGGGGGGGTGGGGGTGGAGAGGTCTTGAGTATTTGGGAACAGTGAACCAGGGCAATAACTCAGTGGGCAGGTGTGCATGCAGGGAGCCCCAAAGTTCAATCTCTGGTACTGCATGCTCCCTGGAGCACTGCTAGAAGTGACTTCCAGAAACTGAGTGAGGAGTAATTTGTCCTCAAAACAAACAAAACCAAAAAAGGCCACAGTGAAAGTTTCTCAGCATACAACAACCAAAACTTAATTCAGAATCAGACATGTCTGAGGTGTTTCTGGCAGTGCTTACCATGTTAAATTTCTTGGGCAAAGCAGGTGTTATGAGAAGAAAAATCTAAAAGCGCTGACTGGTTTGCAGGAGGAACATGCAGTAGAGGGTGCATGTAAGGATTAATCCACAGAGCCCAAGGTGACCTTGCATGCAACTAACCTGGTGTGATCCCTGGTACTGCATAAGGTCCCCAAGACCTGCTAGGTGCTTGCCAGGGGTTGTACCCTTTTCACAATGCTTAAACACGCCCTGTTGAGTGGCATCTAGGAATCTGTGTGGCACTATACATTGCAGAAAGCAGAACTGACAGGCTTAAATGGAACTGCTTGGTGTTTGAGGGAGCCCAGAGAAATTGAACTCCATGACCACACATTTGCCAGACAGATGCTCTCATCCACTGTGCCCTTGCTTTAGAAGAAAGCACAGCATTGAACTGGAAATATCACCAAATTATACTGTTATTCTGATATTTTCTGTGCCAAATAAAGATGGGCCTAGATACGGAGAAATATTTACTCATCTCTGCAACTGTGTATATACTGTGCATAAGTAGCAGTGTCAGGCTATATTATATATTATATATAATCTGTACTACATTGAGAACTCTACTCCAGTGGAAATAGCTGGTGTGCTCGTTGTCTAGAGCTAGTTTTACATAGAAATGGCACATTACTACTGTGTTCAAGTGCATTGTTTTACAGTCATTGCTCAACTTGGATGTTATTTTTATTTATGGTGTTTTATGTGTTTTTCTTAGAAACTAATGCAGGTACTTCTGTTTTGACAAGTCATATATTATACTTCACACTTATTTTAGTAAGTTTATTAAATGGTGCATCTTTGGGCAGCTATTACTGTCACTTGTATCACTTGTCTTCCCATTCATCATCGATTTGCTCGAGTGGGCACCAGTAACATCTCCATATGTCCTGTCACATGCTAGTAGAGCCCAAGGGCATCTGCTTGCTCCAGGAACTTAAAGAGCCTCAAACCATTCCATCAGGTCATGGGAAAGAGGTCTATAATTGTTACTGGTATTTGGCATATCAATACGACACGGGTAGCTTGCCAGGCTCTGCTGTGTGGGTGGGATACTCTTGTAGTCACCTCTGATCACTATCACTACTATCTATCTATCACTATCTTCCCGTTCATCATCTATTTGCTAGAGCGGGCACCAGTAATATTTCCATATGTCCTGCCTCATGCTAGTAGAATCCAAAGGCATCCGCCCGCTCCAGGAATATAAAGAGCCTCAAACCATTATATTAGGTGATCGGAATGACCTAATATAAATGTTACTGGTATTTGGCATATCAAATACAACATGAGCAGCTTGCCTATTGATGAACCTATCCGTGAATATTTTTATGATTGAAACCCTTGCTCATTGCCCATCAGTATGATGTCACATGCAGTATTTGATTGCCAGGGTGGGGTTTGGTTACACCTTTCATGGCATAAATTCACGAGAAAGGGTTCCTCTCCTAGCACCACACAGTACCCTCTGGATGAAGCAGGTGGCACTTCACTTGAGCCCAATAACTTTTCTCATTGGCTTCTTCTTTTTGATCATTTTCCTTCACAAGTTTCTGGAAGCTATCTCGGTTCTTAGAATACTTCATATGCTCAACACAAACATTAATTCTCTTGGCAAGATCTCACTCCTTGATTTTTACTATTCCAATTGTAGACTTTTCTGGTTTTGCCGTGTTAACATTTGTGGGCATTCCCTTTGATGTAGTTACTGTTGTCTTTATGTCTAGAATATCATCATTTCTAGATCTGCCTATCTGTGACCAAAGGAGCAGCTCTGGGTTTTCAACAGCACACCACTGGTCCCCTCCGTTTTTCACTGTGTTGACCATTTTGGCAATTTCCTGAAGATGGTGGTTCTTCCTGAAATGCAGGGCACATGTGAGAGACACACTGAGATTACTAGTAAGCATTTATTTTCTAGTCATTTTTCCTGCATACCTATTATATTCAAAGTCATTTTCCTAGTTTATGAGTATTTTAAAACATTGATATGAATTGCATTCTTTTTTTGGGAAGGAGAGTACCCACAAGCAGTGATCAGGGGACCGGGGGCCACTGCCAAAGGTACTCTGCCAACCAGACCTAACATTCACGCTGTACAGGCCCAGTTGTGCCAGGGGCACATCCGTTAGTGCTTAGGAACCCCCAAGGCTCTGCCTGATCCTAAAGTTGCATTTTCAAGGAGACTGTCATGTATTAGTTTATAGAAACAGGTAGTTGCATTATATACCAGGCTTTGAATTGATGTGAAGACAAATGGATGTAGGAAGAGTGAAGGTGGAATTGCTTGGTCATGCTGGTGAAGAGTGGGTGGAGTTGGGTGATGATAGACCTCTTGTTTGTTTATAGATCATCAGGGGAGCACAGTGGTGGTGCTCAGGGACCCTGCAGAGCTGGGGTTGGACCTAGGACTCTAGACACCCTCCAGTTGATTTAGCTCTCTGACCCTACTGATGTTTCCTGTTGATCCTTTCTTCAGCAAACAGTCTTCCAAGCATTTCATGTGCTCTGGTAGGGCAAGTGCTGTAGCATTACTTTAATCTCATTGACTGGACAGCGTCACCGGAATAGATGTTCTTGAAAGAAATCAGCCACTGTTTGCAAAAAAGAAAAAAAACTTACTAAAGTGAGACTTCGTTTTTAATTTAAAAAATTAGAAGTTAGTGTTAGAAGGAAAACATGCAAGATGTTATCCCAGTCTTTGTTCAGGTCTTCTAGTAGTGGGGTCTTAGTCACTAGCTACCTTTTCATCAGATTCACCACAGTTAAATACAGCTATAATTAGAAGTTATACCTTGTGTTTTTTGTTTTGTTTTTTATTATGGAAAACTCTGATAAATGCAATTTAGGGTACTGCTTAGGGTTTAGATGAAGGATGTAGGCATTGGAGTTATGTTACTTGTCTTATGATCCCAACTATGGTAAGACTACCTATGGCATTTGGTAAAATGCTTTTATTAGCTTCACTTTCTTTAAATAATAATAATGGTACTCCTACCTCATGGTCCTGAAAACCAAGTGGTATGTTTTACATAGAGTGCTTGCTACAGAATATTAAATGTTACTGCTTTTATTCCCTACTGTTTGCCAAAACTTTACTAATTCTGATTTCATTTTTAAGATTATTGTTTGGTTCTCACTTTACAGTCAGTTTAGTCTTTAAAAAATATTTAGTACATTATTCCTTTTTGCTTCAATAAGCTAAAGATGCAAAAGAACAAAATACTGTCTTAGATTCCTAAGACTTGGGGAACCGGTCTGAATGCTTTCACTCTTGGTTAACCTTTATGCCTTTCAAATGTGATACTGGTTTGTGCTGATTCTGATTGCTTTATTAGAAAGATTTAAAAATCATAGTTTTTACTGTAATCATTAGAAATATTAGATAGTTAGGTATGACTAAGAAGACCTAGAGAACTCTCAAGTCTATTCTTAATAGTGAAAATTTGGTTTTGTTAGAATTCTTCTTGTAATGTATAAAAAATATCATTTGTTGTAAGAGTATTTTACACTCTCACACTTTGCCAGCTTTCATAAACTCTATCTCATTTGATCTGTGAAAAAGGTAGGGCAGGAAAAAGACAGGGCTTTGAGATGTAATGACTAGCCCTCAAATAGATTAACTTGCTCCATCCGATGTCTGTCCTCTTTCTTCTGTACCTCCTTCCCTTTCTCCCACTCCTCTTTTTTGTGGTACCATTGGTCCATTCCAGGACCTCACACATGTAAGGCAAATGTTTACCCCCAGTGAGCCTAATCTCTTAGTTTTTATTCTACATTAAGAACTTATATGAAATCACATCCTTCCAATAAAATCTATAATTTAAAGAATGTAACTACTCAACTTTTTACACTATGTAACAAATTTGAGGACAAATCAAGTTCTCTAAAATGTAGTACTGTAATTTTAATCTTATAGATTTAGAATTTACAAATGTTTGATTCAGAAATAAATCCTTAAAATGCGTTTGATAGTAGAAAATTATTTTATTTATCAGTTTTGAGGCCACATTTGGTGGTGAGGCTTACTCCTGGCCCAAGAGTCACACATGGGGGACCATATGGGGTGCTGGGATTGTTCCCAAGTCAGCTGCATGCAAGACAAGCAGCCTCCATGCTGTTCTCTCTCTCTCTCTCTCTCTCTCTCTCTCTCTCTCTCTCTCTCTCTCTCAGGTTATTTTTCTTTTTTCTTTTTTTTTTTTTTTTTTTTTTTTTTTTTTTGCTATTTGGGTCCTGGCTCTTCACTCAGAAATTACTCCTGGCAGTGCTTGGGGACAATATTGGATGCCGGGACCATATGAGATGCCAGGGATTGAACCTGGGTGGGCGCATGCAAAGCAAATGCCCTACCCACTGTGCTATCACCCAACCCTATTTGAATAAGGTTACTCTGTTCACATGTTACTGGGAAGCAAACCCAGGATTTTTTTTTTTTTTTATTTATTTATTTATTTATTTATTTATTTTGCTTTTTTGGGTCACACCTGGCAATGCTCAGGGTTACCCTGGCTCTGCACTCAGAAATTACTCCTGGCGGTGCTCGGGGGACCATATGGGATGCTGGGGATCGAACCTGGGCGGCACAGGCCGGCCGGCGTGCAAGGCAACAACGCCCTACCTGCTGGACTATCGCTCCGGCCCAAACCCAGGATAATTGGCTCAAAATATAATTTTGATTATTCTGAAAGCTTTTTTTCTCTGATTATTGTGACATTCTTAGAATGCCCAATTTCAAAATAATGGCATTTTCCTTCACTAATCATTTTTATTTATTTGTTTATTTATTTTGCTTTTTGGGTCATACCTGGCAATGCTCAGGGGTTACTCCTGGCTCTATACTCAGGATTTACTCCGGTGGTGCCCAGGGGTCCATATGGTATGCTGGGTGGGGAATCGAACCCGGGTTGACCATGTGCAAGGCAAATGCTCTACCCGCTGTGCTATTGCTCTGGCCCCACTAATCATTTTTTTTTTAAATGAGTGGGTTTTTAATTGTGTTACATACCTGTTGGGGAGCTGTATTTTAGAAAATCGAGGACATCTTTTGAACAAATTTAGTTCAAGTATTTTATTTATTTTCTTTGTGGGTTACATCTGGCAATGATCAGGGGTTACTCGTGGCTCTGCACTCAGGAATTACTCCTGGTGGTGCTCAGGGAACCATATGGGATGCCGGGATATAACCCAGGTTGGCCTCATGGCTGCGTGCAAAGCAAATGCCCTACCAGCTGTACTATCGCTCCAGCCCCAAGTTTAGTTCAAGTATTTTAGAACCTATATTGATGGGCCCTTGCAGATTATTGTAAAGGAGTGCTAAATAGTTTTTTTACTTTTCTTCTCACAAAACTGGTGTTGATAGAGAAACAGGGCTGTGATAGAGAAACAGGTAGAGTTTGCCAGTCTACAGCGTAAGGTTTGTATTTGTATGGCCCCGAAATTAAAATGATTTGTTTTTGGTTAAAAAAAATCAAACCAGAAAACAGTATTAACATCATATGTGGTTCACAAAACATAGATATTTATGCTCTGGACCTTTGTTGGAAAAAAATCTTACTGTGTATTAGAGGAATATGTATCACACAAAATAATAAAGAAACCAAAAACTTGAGAATAGAAATCAAAACCATACTGAGTTATCATTTGACACTCACTATGATAGCTGTAATAAAAAAAAAAAAGACAATGCAGGTGTTGCCAGGATGTGGAGAAATTGGAACGCTCAGGCATTGCTGGTGGGAATGTAAAATGTGCAAACATTATAGAAAAACAATTTGACAGTTCCTCAAAGAATTTGCTACATTATGATCCAGCAATTCCACTCCTTGAAAGTATGCAAAAATAATTGGAAATAAGGGCTCATATAAAGACTTGTATACCGTGTTCATAATAACATTCGTCATAATAGCCCAGGAGTGGAAATAACTAAGATGTCCATAAACTGATGAATAAAATGTAACGTTGCTTGACAATGATTATCTGCCTGTACTTCTACAACATGAAGCTCGAACACATTATGGTAAGAAAAGTTAGACACAAGAGGTCAACTGTTGTTTATTCCATTTTTACAATTGTTTTAAATAGTCAGATCTAGGAAGAGAGAACATAGATGAGTGGCTGTTAAGAGTCCGGGAGGCCTGGGTGGAATGAGATCGCAGGGCAGAGAGAATGTTCTGGAACCCAGATGTGGTGATGGTTGTACAACCTTGTGAGTGGAATCTGAAACACTGATTTAGGGATGTGGGGTGCAGCAGTAGAGCACTTGCCTGAGTGAGGCCCAGGTTTCAATTCCTAACACTTCAAAATAAATAAAGGAATTGCTGAATAAAACTCAGAATTTACACTTTAAAATAGAATGCTGTGGTGTGTGTACTATGTCTTAACAAAAGAAAATGTAACCAGAGACTAAACAAGTTAAAACGTAATGAGACGTCAGATTGGGAGTTCCTCAGAAGGACTTTGAAATTAGGATAGTGATGCTTTCCCAGCGGTCATGGAGGAGGTGACCGAAAGTGAGCACAACACTGCGGGTCTAGGGCTTGACGCAAGAGGACAGAGGCAGAGGTGAGAGCACAGACAAGCCCAATCTTACTTTCTTAGAGCTTTGAATTGGCATGTTCAAGGCCAGAGCAGTCTTACAGAGGGTAGAGCGCTGAGCTTCACATGTCCAACCTGGGTTTGATCCCCTGAGCCCGCAAAGAGTAATGCTTGAGTGCAGAGCCAGGAGTCAGCCCTGAGCACAGCCAGGTGTTGTCTAAAAAGCCATTAAAATAAAAATAAATAGGCATATGTGATTAATTTGGTCTGCTAAAGATTGCTTTGCTTTGTTATGGAATAAATTGTATATTCTTTTTAACCTAAGGCAGAATTTTCAATTTGAGCAAGAAAGTAAGAGCTTGATGTCTGCCATGGCGCATTTATCTGCTTGTTAAAGGATTTTTATTTCTCCACATATGCATTTCTTTTGCACATAAGTATTTTTAAACCAATTTTAAGTGATAACTAGCACAGAGCTTTGGCTTATTGACCCAAGAAATCTAAAACAAAAGAAATTTGAAGGTCCCTCATTCACAGCTGGTGAAACAAGCTTTCTTTGGAAAGGATATGGACACTTCTCAGAAAACCAGGCATTGATCATGCGTATCACCCAGCAATTCTTGGCACCTATCCCAAGGGACCCCAATTTTTTTTCTGTTGGGTTTCCAATTTCTCAGTATTTCCTGAAGCTATCAGCCTTCTTTTTTTTTTTTTTTTTTTTTTGCTTTTGGGTCCAGCCAGTGATGCTCAGGGGTTACTCCTGGCTCTGCACTCAGGAACTACTCCTGACGGTGCTTGGGGACCATATGGGATGCCGGGGATCGAACCCAGGTCGGCTGTGTGCAAGGCAAACGCCCTGCCCGCTGGACTATCACTCCAGCCCCAGCTATCAGCCTTCTTATTCCCAAATTGTTCCACTGAAATGAGCTTATCGAATCTCCAGTGACCTCCAGTGGTCAGTTCTCGGTTCTCACCTTGGCTTGTCACAGCATTTACTAGTTGATCACTTACTGGTGTATGTGGTTTACTCTTCACTAGCTGCTGCTCTATGTCCTCCTTTACTGGGTAATTTTTTTTAAGTTAATATGGTAAGAACATTTTTAATGTGGTAAAATACACAGAACAGAGCTTTGCTATTTAAGCTGTTTTCAAGTGTATAGTTCAGTGGCATTAAGTATTTTAGGACTTTTGTGAAATGTTACCATCATCCAACTCCAAAACTCCTAAGCTCTGAAACTACCCCTTAAACTCTTAACTCGCTATACCTCCTAACTCACTATACTCACTATACCCCTTAAACACTATACCTCCCTTAACCCCACTGGCAGCCACCCTTCCTTCCTTCCTTCCTCCCTTCCCCTTCCTTCCTTCTTTCCTCTTCCTTCCCCTTCCTTTCTTCCTCCCTCCCTCCCTTCCTTCCTTCCCTCCCTCCCTCCCTCTCTCCCTCCCTTCCTTCCTTTCTTCCTTCCCTCCCTCCCTCCTTCCTTCTTTCCCTCCCTCCTTCCCTCCCTCCTTTCCTTCCTTCATTCCTTCCCCCTCCCTCCCTCCCTCCTTCCTTCCTTCCTTCCTTCCTTCCTTTCCTTCCCTCCCTTCCCTCCCTCCTCCCTCCCTCTCCTCCTTCCTTCCTTCCTTCCTTCCTTCCTTCCTTCCTTCCTTTCCTTCCCCCCCCTTCCTCCCTCCCTCCCTTCCTTCCTTCCTTCCTTCCCTTCCTTCCTTCCTTCCTTCCTTCCTTCCTTCCTTCCTTCCTTCCTTCCTTCCCTTCCCTCCCTTCCTCCCTCCCTCCCTCCCTTCCTTCCCTCCCTTCCTCCCACACTTGGCCATGCTCAGGGGTCATTCCTGGCTAGGCACTCAGGAAGTTCTCCTGGCAATGATCAGGGAACCATATGGGATGCCAGTGTTCAAACCTGGATTGGCTGCATGCAAGGCGAACACCCTACCTTTTTGTACACAGAACAGAGCTTTGCTATTTAAGCTGTTTAAATATACTCAGAGTAATATACTCTGGTCCCACCACCTTTCTGTTTTTTTGTCTTTAAAATATTTTTTTCTCTTTTGGGGGCTGGGGGCCACTTGCAGTGGTGCTCATAGTTGTTTTTGGTACACTGCCCGGTTGCTTCCAGTACATGTGGGACACCTTGTGCTGGGGACAAGCCTACACCTTGTGCTGGGGACAAGCTCCACCTCACACATGCCTGCACCTCTGCTATAGGTTTAACTGTGCCTAGGATCCTTCAGATTAGTGGACTCGTACAGTGTTTCCCTTTGTCATAGGGTCAGTGTACTCTGGAGTCATAGTTGTGGCATGCATCAGGATATCTTGCCCTTCCGCCTGAATGAATACTCTGTTGTTTGTGCATATGTACCCGTTGCATTCGTCCCTCTGTCTGTTTAGGGGCACTTCCACTTTTGAGCTGTTGTGAACAAGACTGCAGTGAAGGTGAATACTGTAGAATCTGTTTGAGTTCCTGCTTTCAATTCTCGTGTGATTTACTTAGAGGGGCTGCATTATCTGGCAGTTCTGGTTTTTGTTTTTTTCTTTTTTGGGGGTCACACCCAGCAATGCTCAGGTGTGTCTCTGACTCCTGGCAGTGTGGGGAACCATATGGGATGCCAGGGATCGAACCCAGGTTGGCCGCATGCAAGGCAAATGCCCTAGCGCTTTGCTATTGCTCCGGCCCCAATTCTGTTTTTAATGATTTTTAGGACCCACCATAGTGTGCCATAGATAGTGTCTGCACCATTTTACGTCCCCACAAACTATAGCTGTGGGAACACGTGTGGTGATGTAACTGGTCTTTACTTGCATTTCTCTAATGGGCAGCTCTAGAGTAGATGTTGAGCGTTTTTCATGACGATTGACAGTTTGTATATCTGCTTTGGAGAAATGTCTCCTCACGACCCAGGTCTATATTTCATTTATTTATTTATTTGTTTTTTACTTTTTTGGGTCACACCCGGCTCTGCACTCAGGAATTACTCATGCCAGGGATTGAACCCGGGTTGGCCGTGTACTGTGCTATCACTCCGGCCCTGGTCTATGGTTTTTGTTTTTTTTTTTTTTTTGGTGGGGAGGGTCACACCCAGCAATGCTCAAGGGTTACTCCTGGCTCTGTGCTTAGGAATTACTCCTGGTGGTGTTCAGGGGACCATAAGGGACGCTGGGTGTGCTGCATTCAAGGCAAACACCCAACGTACTGGACTATCTCTCCAGCCCCGGTCTCTTTTAATTTTGTTGCTTTTTTAGTAAAGTTACGAGATTTCCTTATGTTCTAGATATTAACCTATAACCAGTTATAAGATTTGCAGATGTTTTCTTCCATCCTTTTGGGTGCCGTTTTATGCTAATGAATATATTTATTGGTGCACAGAGATTTAAAACTTTGATGTGATCTAATTCTATGGTTTTATAATACTATGAATGAAATACTAATACTAGCAGATGAAAACCACTGCTCTAAAACCACGAAAACCAAATGAGGGTCAAAACCACTTTTTAAAAATTTATTTGTTGCCTATGCTTTCATGATATATCCAAGAATTATGCCAAATCCATTGTCATGAAGCTTGTAACCCCTCCCACATTTTTCTAAGAGGTTTGCTCCATTTTTAATTTAAAAATTTAATATGGTGATAGGTAAGGGTCTAGCTTATTTTGCATGCAAATAACCAGTTTTCCCAGCAACATTGTTGAAAATACCCTCATTTAGGGGACTGGGGAGGTAGTATAACCACCTGGGGAGGTTAAGGTGCTTGCCTTGCTTGCAAGCAGCTGACTCCAGTTCAGTCCCCACGGTACAGAGGGTTTACCAAGCAGAGCCGACAGTGCATCCTTTCGTTTTTTCTCTGGACAGTGACTCCTGAGCACAGAAATCGGAGTAAACCCTGCGCACTGCCAAGAGTAGCTAGCCCCCCCAAAGCACCCCTTCCCTGTCCACCAACACCAGAAAGAAAAAAACACTCTTCTTTTCATGTTATATTTGACGTGCTTTTTAAGAAACAAGTTTATAATATTTGGAGGGGAGGGCTGGGGACTGGGCTTAGAATGCTCAGGACTTATTCTTGGCTCTACCCTCAGGGATTACTCCTGGTGGTGCTTGAGGATCCATATAGGGTGCTGGGATTCTAACCTGCATTGGCTCTGTGCAAGGCAACTATACCACTGTACAGGGGGTAAGACAGGCCCTGGGGTGCTCAGGGTATCTTATGGGATGTTGGGAATCAAAACTAAGTGGCTGTGTGCAAGGCAGCTCCCCACGTGTCCTGTTGCCCTGGCCCCTGGCCTTCCTTTCTCTTTTGATTGTATGTTTTGCGTGTGGGAAACTTAGATTTGTTCCCCAGCACTGCCATGGTCTGAGCACTATTGGGAGTAGCCCTCCAGAAAGCTACCAGGTGTCACTCAAATACCCCCGAATAAAATAAAATGTTTAACTTTCATGTATTCATCAAAATCATTTTCATTATTTCCAAAGAACTCTTGTGTATATCTCCCTCCTTCCCTTCCCTCCGTGATGCTTGATGACAGGGGTCTAGTGAGGCATTGGGGGTCCGGCTGCAGAGTGTCAGGAGCGTTCTGGGCACACGCTGGACCTCCCACGGCTGTTTTGCCGGGCCGGCCTTCCACCATGGGCCAGCCCAGCCCTGCACTTGACACATTTTTTTTTTCTTTCCTCTGGCGATGCTCAGGGGTTACACCTGGCTCTGCACTCAGAATTACTTCTGGTGGTGCTCGGGGGCCCATATGCGATGCCGGGGATCGAACCTGGGTTGGCCTCATGCAAGGTCAACGCCCCTACCTGCTGTGCTATCGCTCCGGTCCCACGCTTGACACATTTCAGACAAACCAGGTCTACTTGCAAGAAATTGCCAGGGGTATGGTTTGTTTTATAAAGTCCACACTTCACTGTATATAGAATTGTAGCCTTTTTTTTTCTTTAAACAATTTAAAACATTTTATTCCACTTTCTTCATCCTTGAATACGCACTGAGGAATTTTATGTAATTTTTATCTTCACTCCTCTCTAAGCAAGATTGTTTCTTCACTTTCTTTCCCTCCTTTTTTGTGGTGCCAGAAAGCAAGGTTTCTTTTAACATTTTCTTCTGCCTTTGATTGTCTGAAGCTTGAATATATACTAGGTACAGATTTCTTGGTATTTTTTTATCCTGCTTGATTCTTTATTAACATTTGGGGTTCTGTGGTTTGGTGAAGATAATCCTATTTATTACCTATAAGTTATTTTATTCCAATTCCTCACTACTTATGGCCTGTTTTTAAAGTATATCTGGATGAGGGCTTCTTCTGACCAGTTACTCTGCTACTGCTTTGGCCTGTGTCAGTATGTCTTGCTTCTTCTGCCTTCACTTCTCTCTCTGAGCCCTAAACCACCCACCTCCTTACTTCATCATGGAACAGCTGTAAATTCCTTTTAAGATTTCAATGGTATCTTGTCACTGCTTGCCCAGAACCAGCCTGTGACTTTACTTCGTCCCCTCAAGAGCCCATATTTAGCTGTTGTTGGTTTTTTTTGGGGGTGGAGTCACACCCGGCAATGCTCAGGGGTTTCTCCTGGCTCTGCACTCAGGAATCACTCCTGGCGGTGCTCGGGGGACCATATGGGATGCTGGGGATCGAACCCAGGCCAGCAGGGGCCAGCCACGTGCAAGGCAAATGCCCTACCCGCTGGGCTATTGCTCCGGCCCCCTGTTTTTGTTTTATCCCCCACATAAAACTGTTAATCACCTCACTGACCTTCAGTTGCAATGCCCTCTGTTTCCCTTAAGGGCAGCAGGTAGCCTAAGATCTCCCCTTAGATAATCTGTTTGTAATTCTCAAGACTTTCTATCACTGTTGGAATGTAGAAAAATCATTTTGGGAGGTATTTTTCTTTTTCCCTCCAGATTATATATTTCTATACTTTATGAACCTTGGGTCTTCCTTTTCTGCTTTTTTTTTTCTCTAAAGAAACATACCAGCTAACAGGAAGATTGCATGACAGATAAGAAAATGTGAAAGAAAATCAGTTTGGCTGGAGCATTGAGGACATGGAGGACGTTGTGAGCTGAGGCACGAGTGTGAGTTAGGAACCAAACTATGCACCCTTAGTGCATGTGAACATCATTCAGATTTTTTCTTTATGGTAGTGGAAAAATCACAACAGAGTCTTAACTGGAGTGATTTAGAGAACGGTCACTAATGTGCTTAAATTTGCCTGTTCTTATCTGTATTGCAAACCATAATGCCCGAAAGGGGGTGGGGGAAGGAAACTGGAACATTGGTGGTGGGAAATGTGTGCTGGTGGAGGGATGGGCTTTGGAACAGTGTATGCCGGAAACCCAACATGGACAGCTCTGTAACTGTCTCACGGTGATTCAATTAAAATTAGATCAAATGAAGAATTTGTTCTCCAAAGATCATTTTAGGTTCATCACCAAAGAACAGCAGACTGGGGGAATGGGTGTGGGTTGATAATATACAAGAGGAATGTAAGCTGATGGGAATTTAGTCTCCTAGGGGATATGGTCATTCAGTGTTGAAACCGCCTCATTCTTTCCTGCTTCCCCAGCAGTGCTGGAAGACATGCATTCCACCATGTGAGGTATCTTTTTGACCCAAACCTTTCTTATTTTATAATGTCTATTCAAATTATGTTATTCTTATGGAGAATCTGTGATATGAACATGTGATCAACAATTCATAATTCAAGTGCCAGATTAAGATTTCCCATTTGTAGAAACTCCATATGGTTCCATTTTAAGAAAATAGACTAACCCTGTGTAATTCTTCAAATAAATTCTAGAATTCTGTAAATCAAGGTTTTTTTTTTTTTTTCTTTTGAGTCACACCCTGCGATGCTCAGACTCTTGGCTCTGCACTCAGGAATTACTCCTGGCCATGCTCGGGGGCCATATGGGATACCAGGGATCAAACCTGGGGTAGCCTCATGCCAGGCAAATGCCCTACCTGCTCTACTATCACTCCAGCCTCCATGTATTTTTTTAAAAATATTTTTAGCATAGGCATAAAATCAGAGAGCCCCAGTTAAGTTATTCTTATTCAGTGACCAATTTTCTGGATCCCAATCAAATGGACACATCTCTTAAGAAAGCTCAAGCACTATGAGGCTGAAGTGCTGGTATAGCACGAAGGCCTTTTGCCTTGTACACATTTGACCCGGGTTTGGCCACAGCACCCTGTACGGCTCCCAGAGCGTGCCAAGAGTGATCCTGAACACAGAGCCTTTTCTGTCATCTCAAAAATTAAGAAGTTGAAGGGGCTGGAGTATGGTACTGAGGATAAGGCAGTGCTTTGCATTAGACTGACCCAGGTTTGATAACTACTGATGCTACACATGACCCCCTGAGAACAGGGCCAGGAAGAGCCCCTGAGCATGCGGAGCAAGAAGTATTTTACCTTATTTTGGGGCCACACTCAGGGTGTATGTGGAGTGGGGGTGAGGGTGCAGGCACCAATCCTGGCTTAGTGCTCACGGGTGTTTCCCGTGGTGCTCCTACACTGGGAACCTGCAGCAGCAGGGATCGAGGCTGGGGCTTACACTCCAGCCCATGTGACCCTCTCTTCCTTGCCCTGCAGCCAGCGGCAGTAGTGTTTAGAGGCAGAAGTGTCTGTTTCCATGTCTCTCTTGTGCGCTCTCTGGTGGTCTAGTGGTTAGGATTTGGCGCTCTCCTAGTCTCTTGAATCTGGTGAGCGATCAGAACCTGCCGCAACCGGGCAGCAGTGTGGAACTGCAGAGTGTAAAGAGAGTCTTGACACTCAGATCGATTTGAAGTTCTTAAGCTGAAGGGTAATTTTAATTTTTTGAATATGACAATGTTTTATTAATGTTTAATGTTTATATTTCTATCAGATCAGAGGTGACTACAAGAGTGTGCCAACCACACAGCAGAACCTGGCAAGCTACCTGTGTCGTATTTGATATGCCAAATACCAGTAACAATTATAGACCTCATTCCCATGACCTGATGGAATGGTTTGAGGCTCTTTATGTTCCTGGAGCAAGCAGGTGCCCTGGGCTCTACTAGCATGAAACAGGACATATGGAGATGTTACTGATGTCCGCTTGAGCAAATCGATGATGAACGGGAAGACAGTGATACAGTGATTTATTAAACATCAAAGATGATCAAACGGGCCAGGGTTGAGGTTTGGTAGGGGGTGAGGGCTGCGCCACACCTGGAGGTGCTTTCGGACTGCTCTCAACTCTCTGACTATTGCTCAGAGGAACAGGTATTGGACCCAAGGAACAGGTATTGGACCCAGGCCTCCCACATGTGAAGTTTGTGCTCTGCACTTTGGCTGTTTTTTTGTTTGTGTGGGGTTTTAATTTTTTTTTGCTTTTTGGGTCACACCCATAGACGCTCAGGGGTTACTCCTGGCTCTTTGACTCAGGAATTAGTCCTAGCTGTCCTCAGGACCATATGGGATTCTGCGTGCAAAAGAAATGCCCCTACCCGCTGTGCTATCACTCCTGCCCCTGTGCTCCACCCCTGTGCTGCGCTTTGAATCCTCTCTCTGGCCCTAGTGGATCTTCCTTGTTTTTGGTTTAGAAGTGAAAAGCATTAGGTTTTCCTATTTTGGGCATTTTATGTGTACCTAAATTTTGGTTGGGGGTTTTGGTTTGAGTTTTGGCTATGGGCCACACCCAGCTGTGCACAGGGCTTCTCCTGGCTCTGTAGTGGTGTAACTTCTTTTTTTTAATATTTTATTATACCACAGTGAAACATACAGTTACAAAGGAGTTCATAATTGGTTCTTGGTAATACAGCATTCCAGCACCCATCCCTCCACCAGTGCCCCATTTCTACCATCAGTATACCCATACTCTCTCCCACCCACCCCCAGGCTGCCTCAGTAGCAGGTACCCCGTTTCCTCTCAGTCTCTCTCTGTCTCTCTCTATCTCTGCATCTCTTTCCCTCTTCTTTTACACATTGCGGCTAGCCCTGCAGACATTTAGGATTTATCATGTAAGTCTCTTTGTGTATATTCAATGGTGATTTCTAGTCTGACATTACTGTTGCCCACACTCAGTTAAACACTGGTATATATTTATATCCCATTAATGAATGCAGTCATTCTATATCTGTCTTTTTCCTTCTGACTAATTTCACACAGCATGATAGTCTTCGTGTCCATCCATTTGCAGGTAAATTTCACAATTTTGTCTTTTCTGACAGCTGCATAGTATTCCATCGTGTAGAAGTATGCAGTGGTATAACTTCTGGCCAACTTGGACCATCTGGGGACTAGCAGCATGCAGGGCAAGTGCCCTACCCACTGTACTGTCTCGCTGACCCTGAGAAGTATCTTAATTCAGCTTTGTCTTTTGCTCATGAAGGAATTGAATACTAATGAGGACAAATAGCTCACATATCTACAATTTGTAGAGCTTGGTTTTAGATGTAAATTTGCCAGCACAGAGATTTTTTTTTCTTTTGATAAGGGTTTCTTGGTCTCTGCTTCCCCATATATTTATGCTTGTCAAAGAATTGTGGCCTGTTCAATGAATTTCAGAATCAGTTTTTTTTATTGCCTCCTGATTTGGGGGTTCCTAATTTGACAGTGCTCTGTATGTGGGCTGGTGGGCGGGTGGGGGTGGCTCACTCCCAAGTACTGTTCAGGGATCTAGGGACATTCCTGCGGATTCCTGGCTTGACTGCCTACCAGCCAGTTCAGAATTCCCACCTGCCCAGCAGTGCTCAAGGCAACATGTGGTGCTGGGGCTTAAACCCTGCACAAGTGAGCTCGGGCCCTTGGAGCTCTCTCCCTGACCGCTTTGCAGTCATTACCACAGATCCTCTCAAAATCCCAGCAGCTCTCTGGTGACAGTAGGAAAGGACCGGTGATGACTTTCCCATTGGGTAACGTTTTCCTGGGACTGTATAGTGCTGTGTATGCACAATCTCATTTTTATGCTCACAGCACTATATATCACTGACTTTTTTATGTCCCTCTTTTTTTTTTTCTTTTTTGGGTCACACCTGGCGATGCTCAGGGGTTTCTTCTGGCTCTGCACTCAGGAACCACTCCTGACGGTGCTCGGGGACCATATGGGATGCCGGGGATCGAACCCGGGGCCGGCAGAGGCCGGCCGCGTGCAAGGCAAACGCCCTACCCACTGGGCTATCACTCCGGCCCCTATGTCCCTCTTTTAACCCTTTTTTCTTTCTCAGACCCCAGCTGCATTCCTTGGCCCTCTGATTTCCCTATTCCAATTTCTCTTTTTTCCTTTTTTCCTTTCATTTCCTTTTTTACCCCTCATTTTGTTTCGTGGTACACCCATCTGTGCTAAGGGCTTATTCTTACTTCTGTGCTTGGGGTTGGTGAGCCATAAGAGGTGCCAGGCACTGAGTCTGTCAGCTGTGTGAAAGGCAAGCAGCTTACCTGCTCTGTGATCTCCCCTGTATTTCAACCTGCAGGAGACTTCCAGAGTCCCTGCTCAGACACATTGGGTATTTTTCCTTTGTGATTTAGTTTTGTGTTCTCAAAATGTCAGAGGATTTTGGTAACTTGCTAACTAATTTATTGTTTCAACTACCTCTGTACTCACATTTTTTTCTCTATTTTTCACTGAAAATACTCAAGCCAATGTAGAGTGTGCCTGTTGTGTGTGTGTGTGTGTGTGTGTGTGTGTGTGTGTGTGTGTGTGTTTTGGAAGTCACACCCTGTGGTGCTCATGGGTTACTTCTGGCTCTGCACTCAGGAATTACTCCTGGCGGTGCTCGGGGGACCATATGGGATGCCGGGGATCGAACCCAGGCCGGCAAGGCAAACGCACTACCTGCTGGGCTATCACTCCGCCCCGACTTTTTTTAAAAAATAGTTTTTCATTAAACTTCATTCTCTCAAATTTGGGCCCGTTACCATGGGCTTTCGTGTCTGTGATACTATACTCTGACTTCCTCTGTCTGATCAACAAGTGCTTATAAGTTATCTGGTGAATGATCTCCCTCAGTTTCCATCCAGGGTGTTCTGTGCAGATACAGGTTTCCTGAACGCGAGTCAAAGCAAGAAGATACGGGGTTATGGTGTGAGCTATAGGGCCAGGCTGCCTGAACTGAATCATGATTTCTCTTCTTAGATGTCTGACTTGGGCAAGTTAGTCTTATCTACCCACTAGTGTTTTACAAGGATTATTTATTGCAGTATGTGGCAGCCGTGAGTGTATGCTGTTATTGTTGTGTTATTGCTGCATAATGAAAACAATACATCAAAAGGGAGGCATTGAAAATCTGGACACGAGTTTCCCTGCAGCCTTCTCCTAGGTGCTTCTCCTAAGTTATTTCACCCCAGTAAAGCTTATATAGATTTCTCATCATCTTTGTATTGGGATTAGAAATACTCCATTCTGGTTTTGATTAGCTGAAAATGGAAAGTTTAATGACAATGATAGCTGGAAATGATCTCTCTGGATAAGAACTGTGTGCTGAAAGTAGGTAAAGGAACAAAATGATTGTTTCTCAGTACCTATATTACAAGCTGTAAACCCAAAAGGGAGGGAGGGAGGAAGGCAGAGAAAGAGAGAGGGACTGAGGGGGATAAGGGGGGAGAGAGAGAGAGAGAGAGAGAGAGAGAGAGAGAGATGAGAGAGAGAGAGAGAGAGAGAGAGAGAGAGAGAGAGAGAGAGAGAGAACGAACCTGCCGTAAAGGGCGGGGATTGGGGATGTGTGGTGGGAGGGGAACTGCGGGCATTGGTGTTGGGGAATGTGGTAGAGGGGTGGGTGTTGCCCAGCCATGAACCCCCTTTGTAACTCTGTCCTGGTGATTCAATAAATAAATAAATGTTTAAATGAAAATTTAAGTTGTCATCAGTCACATTCGTTTACTTCCTCTTCCAGGAAAGTTCTTAGTATTTTAGTTGGATAGAGGAGGTGGAGTAGCATATAAGGATTTCAGAAGATTAATGACAGGTTTGCCATTTTGCTTTAGAAATTCTGAATTCGCAAGTGTTCATTCAGTATGAGTTGCATTGTGTTAGCCTTACTTTTTATTATTAGTTTCTGGCCTTTGGGGGTCACGCTGGGCGATGCTCAGGTGTTACTCCTGGTTCTGCACTCAGGAATTACTTCTGGCAGTGCCCAGGGGATCGTATGGGATGCCAAGGGTCGAACCCAGGTCAGCTGCGTGCCAGGCAAAAGCCCTACCCCACTGTTCTATTGCTCCCACCACCTTGAACAGCAAAGTTATGAATGTGTAATTTACTTGGCAATGCCATTAACAATAAAGTAAACGTCTCTATGGAAATGTTTATCTGTAAAGATTCTAAATTTGAATTGCTTAGCCATACATAGCATAAATCAGTAGACCTGGTTTAGATTTTATTTTCCCCCAGTAGGTTGGGCAGGGAAGTGTGGGGAGCAAACGTTTTCCTTATATTTGTTTGAGGTGCCAGACCAGACCAAGGGCTTCAGGAACACCAGATTTGTGCTTCGCCACCCAGCTAGTCCCTACCCCCATATATTTTTTTTACCCCCATGTATCTCTTTAAGAACAATATTTTTTTTCTGTCTGAACCATAGTGACCACTGCCCACATTTTTCTTCATGGTTAATTAATGACTTTTTGCCTGTGATAACAATTGCTCTAGAAAATTCATCAGACTAAGAAAATAGAGACACATATTAAAAGAAAAGCAGCCCCTTTGCTGCGCTTTCCAGTGACTGCACTTATGCAGCAGGATGGACATTTCCTTCTTTCTTGGCATTGCGTGCGCTCGAGCACACGCTGTACCCAGAGGCGGAGTATGGGACATTTTTGGTTATTGTAATGTTCTCTCTTCTGTTAGTTAGAGGCATTCTGTTTTAACACTTAGAAGGAAAAGTCATAGTCCGGAGTAAATAAGTGTGGGAGAGCAGGTATCTAGCCAGACGGTATGAATCCTGCCTGAGTTCCAGGCTTGAAACTTTTCACTACCCTGAGGAAAAGAATGAGATTCTGTCATCTTGAAGATGAGATCATTTCAAATGGCAAATTATTACATCTGTTACCAGCAGAGATCATTTCAAATGGTAAATTATTACATCTGTTACCATGATAGTATGTTCAAGACAACTTGCTAGAAAAAATTTTACCCCTAAATCAGTAAGATTGAAATAACCCTAATCAGTAAATGAATTAAATGTTTTAATTCGTTTAAAATTTTACCCCCTAAATCAGTAAGATTGAAATATTTTACACTAATCAGTAAATGAATTAAATGTTTTAATTCGTTGTTGAATTTTAGAGTATTTCAGTTATAAATAACTGTCTTAGTCCTGTTTCTCAAAGACAATTTTTGCTAAATATTGGGGAATTGTGGATGAGTTTTTTTTATAGCAGTAGAGTTTGTGAGTTTGTGTTCCTTTGATGTGGGGAAGTGTCACTGAGCAAGGAAGTGCAACAATTAAGAGGGTACAGAAACTGCCTTTAGAAGTGTGTGTGTGTGTGTGTGTGTGTGTGTTTTAAGTGTTTCAAATAAAGATTTGATGCCTATGCCCAAAAAATTGATGGTGCTATTTTGAGAATAACACACACACACGCACGCACACACACACACATACACACACACACACACACACTGCATTATCAGCTATGTGGTACATATTCTCTTACTGTTCATACTGTTCAGTTCAAGTCAGTAGTGTGTTCTGAGAAAGAGTTGATTTAGTCTGGCAAACACTTTCTTTTCAGGAGGAGCATAGTAAATAATAGTGGTAGCAATTTATGCTGTTTTGACACACACTGTTTTGGGCCACAAATCGTTTGCCATTGGTGGGTGTGGTATTTTAGATGTGTGATTAAATAAAATCCTCCGAATATCATTGTTAACTTTTTATTCATTTCTAACAGTATGGATGTATGTATATACACCCAGTATATATTATTGGATATATGTATATTTATTGGCTTTGGTGGGTCACACCCGGCAGTACCCAGGGGCTACTCCTGATTCTCAAGAGACCATGAGTGCCAGGAATTCAGACACAGCACAGGACAAGTGCTATCTCTCCTGCCCCTTAGAGGTTATAGTAACTCTTGTTAGGATTATGTATTTTAGCAGCTTTATCTTCCAGTCCATCAATTTCTGCTTTACATGTCTTACCATACTTTTCTCCTTTTTTTTCTTTGAATATTCATCAGTGCAATTATAAATTTTGGATTTGTATTTATGCAAATTGTATTTATATTTGTAAATTGTTGTATCAAAACAATCCAAATATAAATACAATGCAAATTGTCAAAACAATCCAAACATAAATACAATGCAAATTGTATTTATATTTGGATTTTCTGAATTTTTTTTGTCTTTTGTAGTATGCATTAATTTTTTTAAAGTATTTTATTATACCACTGTGAGATATACAGTTACAAAGATATACAATTAAAAAGTTCATATTTGGGTTTTGGTCATACAGTGTTCCAGCACCCATCCCTCCACCAGTGCCCATCACCCACCACCAATGTCCCCAGTTCCCTCCCCCCCCCCCAGCCCGCCTCCATGGCAGGTTCTTTATTTCTTTCCCTTTCCTCTCTTTTTCTCTTTTCCTTCCCTTCCAGACTATGGATTACAGAACATACATTAAAGGGTTGTCATATGTGTATCTTTTGCCTCTATTTAATACTCAGTTCTAGGTGGGTATTAGTACTTTCGGCAATTGTTAGCACACTGTTCCATTTTCTGTCTTACCTAGCCTCTGACTCCCACACGTTTGTGATAATTTCCACCTTTGACAAGCCCTCCTGTTACATGTTTCACTTGATCTTGGATATTGGTATCATAATATGTACATATATATTTATGTCATGCAAATAATGTAGTTATTCTGTATCTGTCTCTCTCCTTCTGGCTAATTTCACTCAACATAATCTTCTCCATGTCTATCCATTTATAGGCAAATTTTATAACTTCTTTTTACCTAACAGCTGCATAGTATTCCATTGTGTAATTGTACCAGAGCTTCTTTATCCAGTCATCGATTCTTGGGCACTCTGGCTGTTTCCAGATTCTAGCTATTGTGAATAATGCTGCTATGAACATAAAAGTAGGGATGGTATTTCCGCTGCGTATTTTTGGATTCCCAGAGTAGATTCCCGGGAGTGGTATGGCTGGGTCAAATGGGAGTTCAATTTCTAGTCTTTGGAGGAATGTCCATATTGTTTTCCAGAAAGGCTGTACCAGCCGGCATTCCCACCAACAGTGGATGAATGTCCTCTTTTCCCCACATCCACGCCAGCACTTGTTGTTCTTGCTCTTTTGAATATGTGCCAGTCTCTGTGGTGTAAAATGATATCTCATTGTTGTTTTGATTTGTATCTCTCTGATGATTAGTGATGATGAGCATTTTTTCATGTTTTTTGGCCATTCGAATTTCTTCCTTGCTGAAGTTTCTGTTCATTTCTTCTCCCCATTTTTTGATGGGGTTGTTTGTTTTCTTCTTGTAAAGTTCTACCAGTGCCTGATATATCCTGGATATTAACCCCTGGATATTAACCCTTTATCAGATGGGTATTGGGTGAATATTCTTTCTCATTCTGTGGACTGCCTTTGTATCTTAGTCACTGTTTCTTTTGAGGTGTTTTTTTTTCTTTTTGGGTCACACCCGAGATACTCAGGAGTTACTCTTGCCTCTTCACTCAGGAATTACTCCTGGCAGTCCTGGGAACCATATGGGATGCAGGGGATCTAACCCGGTTGGCCGTGTGCAAGACAAACGCCCTAGCCCACTGTGCTATCACTCCGCCCCTGATGTTTCTCTTTTAATTTAGCTATTTCCTTATCTTTCTCTTCTTACTTACCAAACTATTCCAAAAGATATGACTTAAAACAGTGATGGTGTATTTGTGTTGTTTCTTGACAGTGCTGTTAGGGAATGCTCACCTGGCTGGCTCTGCCTGAAGCCTCTCAGGGTATGGCAGTCCACTAAGATTCACATGTCAGTCTGGGAGAGCTTGGCCAGCCAGAGCTCTGTTGTATCCTCGTCTCCAGAATGCTGGGGGCAGTCAGACAGTACAAGCCCCAAGGCTTGAATCTCCAAGGAAGAAAACCAGAAGCCAGTCTCTTCTGCTGTACTCACACTCGCTCACATTCAAGGAGAGGAATATTGAGTCTCCCTTATGTGATCTCTCTCACTCATTCTCTCATTTGCTCTGGAATCTTTTGAGAAATGTGTCTTTTAGTGGTTTGAAATAACAATTACAGTATATTCAGTTGTTAATTTTTTTTGTGGGTGGGGGTAAGCATTGACACTTTAAATGTGAAGAATTACCTATTTCCTAACTTTAATTTCTAGCTTTATTAATTTATCTCTGGAAATGTTCTAGTATTTATTTGGATCTCTGTTTGGGTTTCTGTCTGGTAGATGACAGTTGTGGAACTTTGGAATCTGTCCTTTGCTTTTCCCTTTCTTTCCTTTCTCTTCCCTCCTCTCCCACTCCCTCTCTTTGTGATGCCAGGGATTGAGTCCAGGGCCTCACACCTGCAAGTCTAGTAACTATACCCTGAGCCACATCGTTGGCCCTGGGGTCTGTTGCCTACGTTTACAAACTTAATTTACAAGTGCGTGACTAGCAACTTTCTATATGTACCTACACTGACCCCCTCGAGAGCAAAATGAGAAAGTATCAAGGAAGAAATTCCTTCAGTGTGACAGCGTGATTTCTGAAAAGGAGGGAGGCATTTCCATTATGATTTGCTATGTAGGACTTTGTTCTTTTTCTTTAAGAGTTCAGTCTAATTATGATTTTCATATATTACCCCCTACATACCCCACCCCTAGCATGCAGTAATGGTCAGTTGTCAGGTTTTAGATATTTAGGACTTGGAGCCTGAGTGTAACTCAGAGGTAAGAGTGCATGCCTGTATTGCTGAATGTATGTATGTATGTATGTACGCATGTATGCATGCATGCATGCATGTATGTATGAATGAAACCGAATTATGAAGCTGTGGGCTTTTTCCCTGGTGGATGGAGACAAAGAATTTCATATTTATGGCTTATGTAAATACTTGAATGTTACCAGCAGTATAACTACGTTAATAATATATTAACCCATATTTAAAGAAATACCTTAAGTATTTCATGTAAAAAAAATTTTCTCCAGAATTTTTCATCGCAACAAAATTTCTTTTCATTCCTAGACTCAGTTGTACAAGAGAAACTTTTTTTATTTTTTTGCTTTTTGGGTCACATCTGGCAATACTCAGGGGTTACTCCTAACTCTGCACTCAAGATATACTCCTAGTGGTGCTCAGGGGATCATATGGGATGCGGGAATTGAACCCAGGTCAGCCACGTGCAAGGCTAACACCCTACCGCTGTGCTATCGCTCCGGCCCCAAGCGAGAAACTTTTTATCTTGAAATCAGTTTATATATTTAATTCTAGGAACAACAAAGTTGGGACCAGTTAATTTATATGGATAGTCAAGTCACGTCATAATGTGAAATTTAGAAGTAGTTTTACTGAAGGAAGAATGGAAAAACAGTTAGACTATAACTTGGACCATAATGTTAGGGACTCAAGACTTACTTAAAATTTAAACATAGTATAACATTTATTTCTGTTTCTTCTTATTTGTCAGGAGTCTTAACTAGAGTGAGAAATTTTCTGGTTCTGTGTGAGGCGTGCAGGACACAAGAAACTTCCATAAAAAGGCATGGGATTTGCTTGGAAGAACATAGTGGTTTTCAAACTTGGCAGCTAGGAGTTAGAACTAACCCCCTCTTAAAAAGAAAAATATTAATCTCTTCCTTATTGGGTATCACTGTGTGTTTTCTTATCAGAGCTATGTTATTCTTAGGTTCCTATTGTGCATTTGCACATGTATTCACAATCCATGGCATTTGTTAGGTGTAAAGAAAACAGTGTTCTATAGATGCTGTATCTGAAAACGCTCTGAAACTTAATATCTTACTTTTAACACTTGAGTTGAATAGAGACCAAGTATTTTGTTGTTGGAGAATACCTAAAATAAATTTGCCAAGTCTGAGGCTTTCCCTAAACTCTATTGCCCTAGGAGGCAATTTGAGGAACATAAATGGTTTTACATCTTCTTAAAATGACAGCAATAAACTAAGTCACTTGGAGGCCTGGAAATTGGTGCTTTTGCATTTAATAGCCTCTTTCCACCCCCTCATGCCCTCCCTTCCCTCTGCCTTTCAACACCCAGCTGTGCTCTGATTGTGTCTCTGGGCTCTGTGCTCAAGGGTCACTGATGGGGTGCCTGGGGACTATATCCAGTGCTGGGGCTAAAACCCTGTTGGCTGCGTGCCAAGCAGGTGCCCAGTCAGTTGTATTATCTCTGACCCTGGCCTTTTCCCCTACCCTCCCATCCTTCATAAAGTTTTTTGGCCAATATGATGCTGGGAATCAAATCTGGGCCTCCCACATACAAAGATCTTTTCTCAACCCTATGAATTATCTAACCCAAAAAGTAAATTCTTTGATATAGTAGACACCTCTGCAAACGTAATTCAGTCTCTTTAAGCAACTTCAGTTTATACATCTTCTTTTAAGCCCTGTATTTTATGTATACAGACATAAATTATTTTATGTATACTGACATTTATTCCATTAAATATGGAAAACACAGATAACTATCTGGTATTACCTGTGTTTTCCATATTTAATAGTTTGTGTTTGTTTTTCCTAGTTAGAATACTTTTCTCTCTGTACTTGGAATATTCCTATTTAGCTTTGGGGTGGGAGCAGGCACACACTGTTGCTCACTGCTTACTCCTTGCTCTCTGCTCTGGAATCACTCCGAGCAGCGTTCAGAGCACTATGTACAGTGCCAGGGATTAAACACTGATCAATCTCTAACAGCTGTACTGTCTGTCCAGCTATACCTTTAATACCTGTACTATCTGTCCAGCTATGCCTTTAATGCCTGTACTGTCTGTCCAGCTATGCCTTTAATGCCTGTACTATCTGTCCAGCTATGCCTTTAATGCCTGTACTATCTGTCCAGCTATGCCTTTAATGCCTGTACTGTCTGTCCAGCTATACCTTTAATGCCTGTACTGTCTGTCCAGCTATACCTTTAATACCTGTACTGTCTGTCCAGCTATGCCTTTAATACCTGTACTATCTGTCCAGCTATGCCTTTAATGCCTGTACTATCTGTCCAGCTATGCCTTTAATGCCTGTACTGTCTGTCCAGCTATGCCTTTAATACCTGTACTATCTGTCCAGCCTATCCAATTTTGTTTTCTACCCTCCTTTGACACTTTGTAGACTCTCCCTCATCCCTCCCCAGCCCTTTAATCTTGTCTCTGCAATAACTGTTCACGTCCTGTTGTAGTTATTTATTTTGTTAGTCTGAATGAAGGCCTTGAGGATGAGAAAGTCTTTTTTGTATATCCTTGATGCCTAATATAGAACGTGAGAAGTGCTTTGTAAATGCTGATTCAGAGCAGTAGTCACACTTGCCACCAGGTCTGTTGCTGTAGTGCACTCATTTACCCTTACTATATTTCTCCCTCAGGGTGGGGTTCTAAAAGAAATCACCACAGACCGAGTGGTTTCAAATACAGACATGGATTTTCACTGGAGACAGGGGACCAAAATCAAGGCCATGGGACAGGAAGGGTTTGGAGAGGACTTAACTTTCTTGCTCATTCATTAGTGGCAAAGAGCAGAAATAAGCTCAGAGGGCTTCTTTTTTTTTTGAGGGGGGATCACACCCAGCGATGCTCAGGGCTACTCCTAGCTCTGCACTCAGGAATCACTCCTGGCACTGCGAGGGAGACCATATGGGATGCTGGGGATCGAACCCGGGTCGGCTGAATGCAAGGCAACGCCCTACCCGCTGGACTATCGCTCCAGCCCCTCAGAGGGTTTCTTATAAGGACTCTAATCCCATTCATGAGGCCTTTGCCATTATGATTTCTCTTAATCATAATTACATTGCAGGGGCCGGAGCCATAGCCCAGCGGGTGGGGCATTTGCCTTTCACGCGGCCGGC
Source organism: Cryptotis parvus (assembly GCA_021461705.1). Taxonomy (NCBI): domain Eukaryota; kingdom Metazoa; phylum Chordata; class Mammalia; order Eulipotyphla; family Soricidae; genus Cryptotis; species Cryptotis parvus. The sequence goes on from JAJIBD010008678.1 coordinate 97,511, forward strand.
CTGTGCCGCCCCGGGATCGATCCTCGGCATCCCATATGGTCACCCAAGCACCACCAGGAGTAACCCCTGAGCATTGCCGGGTGTAACCCAAAAGCAAATATATATATATGTATATATATATATATACATATATATACATATATATATATATATACATATATATACATATATATAGCAAAGACCCCAAAAAAGCAAATATATATATATATATATTTGCTCAGAGGTGTATATATATATATATATATATATATATTTGCTTTTGGGGTCTTTGCTATATATATATATGTATATATATTTGCTTTTGGGGTCTTTGCAATATATATATATATATTGCAAAGACCCTATATATATATATATATATATATATATATATATATATATATATATATATATATATGCAAAGACCCTACCTCTTACTACTATTAAATCAGGAGGAACTGATGTGACATAAGAATATGTGGGGTGACACATTGAGTTCATAAATATATCACTTGATCACTTGACATCCCGCTTTTCATCGATTTGCTCGAGTGGGTGCCAGTAACATTTCCATTTGGCCCTGTCATGTGCCAGTGTAGCCCAATGGCATCTGGTTGCTTCAGGAATATGAAGAGCCTCAAACTGTTCGTTCAGGGACTTGACGAAGAAGTCTGACCATCTTGTAGTTGGGTGGCCACGTGATCTTTTGATGTCCCGTGGGATCCAGTCGGTAATGACTGTAGTCCAGTGGTCGTCTCCAAGTCGCATTACATGTCCAGCCCATCATTTTCGATGCCTTGGCAAACGAGACAGCGTCCCTGACTCTGGAACAGCAACGGAGGTCAGAGCTCCGGATTCCTTCTCTCACTTGAGTGAGGCGTGATATTCCAAGCATAGCTCTTTCGATTCCTCTTTGGGAGACCCGAATAGCATTCTCATCCTGCTTTCATAGGGCCCAGGTCTCTGAGGTGTATGTTAATGCAGGGAGAACAATGGAGTTGAAGAGATGTGCCCGGAGCCAGAGGTTCTTTGTCTTTTTTTTTTTTTTTTTTTGCTATTTCTTCGATGCTTTTGAAGGCATTCCATGCCGCTCACTCTCTTCCTCCTGCGCAGCTCGGGTTTTAGGTCGTTCATCATGTTGAGTTCTCGACCTAGGTACACATAACTGCTGCATTCAGAGATGTTTGTTCCATTGAGAGTGAATGGGGCCTCTGGAACTAGTTCATTTTTCATGAACATAGTTTTGTTCAGATTCAGCTGTAGACCTATCTTTCCACATTCTCGGTCGAAGTCAGCCAGCATTTTATATATCAAAATTGAAAATCCCCATTTTCTTCCTTGAATGTTCTTAAATTAACTCTGTTGAGCTATAAGTTACATTTAATAAAATACACCTACTTTAAACATACAGTTCAATATGTTTTGCTTCAATGTGATTCTCTGGGCTGAAGAGATAGTACAGGGAGTAAGGTGCTTGCCTTGAACACTTCTAGTCTGGCTTCTATCCCCAGCACTGCATATGGTCCCCCCAGCACTGCCAGCTGTGTGATCCCTGAGCACTACTGGATGTGGCCCCAAAACAAAACAGATAAATAAATGTATGATTCTATAGCTACCACCATAACAGTCAAGATACAGACCATTTTCATCACCGTCCAGAATTCCATCATGTTCCTCTGTCATCACCCCCTGCCTTACCGCCACCAACTCCAAGCATCTTTCTGACACTAGAACTAGTTATGTCTTTTTAAATTTTTATGTAAGTGGTGAAATAAAATGTTCTCTCCTGTGTTGGTTTAATTTGCTGATCCATTTTTGAGATTCGTCCTTCTTGTCGGCTTCTCTGAGTAGTAGTTTAGTAATGAAAGTTATCCCATTGATTGCTTATATTGCCCTTTGTTCACTTACCTCTTGATAGATGTCTTCATATTTTCCAACCTGTTGAAAGGAACTATCTTCTATGCCCTAAGTTTGCTCTGTAATAATAATCGTTTTGTGTATGATAAATTAACCCATATTTTATTGTGTTCACTTGATCACTTGAATCCCGTTATTCATCAATTTGCTCGAGCGGGCGCCAGTAACATTTGCATTTGACCCTATCATGTGCCAGTGTAGCCCAATGGCATCTGGTTGCTTCAGGAATACAAAGAGCCTCACACCATTCCTTCAGGGTCTTGACGAAGAAGTCTGACCATCTTGTAGGTGGGCGGCCACGTGATCTTTTGGCAAACCGTGGGATCCAGTCAGTAGTGGCTCTAGTCCAGCAGTCGTCTCCAAATCGCACTACATGTCCAGCCCATCTGATTTTCGATACCTTAGTAAATGAGACAGCATCCCTGATTCTGTAATAGCGATGGAGGTCGCAGCTCCAGATTCCTTCTCTCACTTGAGTGAGGCGTGATATTCCAAGCATAGCTCTTTCGATTCCTCTTTGGGAGATCCTAATAGCATTCTCATCCTGCTTTCATAGGGCCCAGGTCTCTGAGGCGTATGTTAATGCAGGGAGAACAGTGGAGTCAAAGAGATGTGCCCGGAGTCAGAGGTTCTTTGTCCTTTTAGCTATTTCTTCGATGCTTTTGAAGGCATTCCATGCCGCCTCTCTTCCTCCTGCGCAGCTCAGGTTTTAGGTCGTTCATCATGTTGTGTTCTTGACCTAGGTACACGTAACTGCTGCATTCAGAGATGTTTGTTCCATTGAGAGTGAATGGGGCCTCTGGAACTAGTTCATTTTTCATGAACATAGTTTTGTTCAGATTCAGCTGTAGACCTATCTTTCCACATTTATTGAGTTAAACATTAGTAATCATGTCTTGCTTATCTTTGTGGACCAGAGTCTGGGGCAAATAAATAGCTTGTATAAATATTATCAGTCACAAATGAACTTTTGAACATTGTTAGAGTTGTTTGAGTAATAACTTTGTGGAAAATTGGCTTCATGCTATACATGTTTACAGGCAACTGCTAATTTCAGTAATCTTAGTTTTTGGTAAAATGTTCTTAAAGTAACATGAACAAGACTAATGATCACTGCCTAAAAGAATTAAAATGTTTTAAAAAGAATTAAAATGCTTGCTGGACGTAGGCAAAGGGATATACATGGTAATCCCTAAATGTATGTATGGCAAGCCACAATGTGTGTGTGTGTGTGTGTGTGAGAGAGAGAGAGAGAGAGAGAGTCTGCCATAGAGGCAGGCCAGTGAAGGGGAAGGAATCAGGGAACATTAGTGGTAGGAAATGTGCCCTGGTGGAGGGATGGGTGCTGGAGCACTGTAGAACTAAAACATAATCATGAGCAGTTTTGTAATTGTATTTCTCATGGTGGTATAATAAAGTAAAACAGAAGCAAAAAGAATTTAAATGCTTGCCAATAGCTCTAAAAACTTTCGTTCAAATTTGCCTGATTTTACTGTGTTGTAGCCTCTATATTTCCTATAAGACAGAGATAGTACAAGAGTTGAGGCAGGGCCGGAGCGATAGCCCAGCGGGTAGGGCGTTTGCCTTGCACGCGGCCAGCCTGTGCTGGCCTGGGTTCGATCCCCTGCATCCCATATGGTCCCCGAGCACCGCCAGGAGTAATTCCTGAGTGCAGAGCCAGGAGTAACCCCTGAGCATTGCCGGGTGTGACCCAAAAAAAAAAGAGTTGAGGCAGTTGCCAAAGTCCTCAGTACCAGTATGTGGCCCCAGTGCACTGCCGGGAGTGATCTCTGAGCATGGCCTGCTGTGTACAGAACAAAGAAAACAATGTCATAAGGGAAAACAAAAGACCAGGAAGATCCCTTCATGTGTAAGGATCTTAGTTCAGTTCCATCCCCAGCACCACATCCGTGACTCTCATCCCCAGCACTGCTCAGCCTGAGTAGCCCTGCAACACTGGCTCTAGCACGATTGCTGAGTGTCACAGGCCCCCAGCCAAGAAAATAAAATCTCATTCTGTTTTGTGTAATCAGTGTAAAGTCTTAGGCTACTCATAGGTGTTGTTTTTCTTTACTTTTTGTTTTTCAGATTGTCAGTATTTAAAGTGGCCACATCATGCGTGAGTACAAGCTAGTGGTCCTTGGTTCAGGAGGCGTGGGAAAGTCTGCTCTGGTAAGTCAGCCACCTGTAACTCGTATAAGACTAGAGGGACATTGATATTTGGTCAGAGACATAAAATTGGGTTGATACTTGCTTCCCGGGGCTGACTCTGCTTCAGTCTCCAACGTTATGTATGGTCCCCAAAGCACCTCCAAGTGTGGGTTCAAATCTACACCAACACACTATCTTAAAATTACTAGGGTATGAAAATGCTTTTAGTCCCAGATGTAAAATGGTGATTGTATTTTCAAATGCCTAGTACCTGGTCCACTACGCACAGGGAATTACTTAGTAAGCACGGGTATGATTTTCATTATTGTAGCTCATTCATTCAATTATGTACTAATATTTATTGACTGTATGCTAGATGTTAAGCACTATTACTTGTGAATCAAAGAAAATTAAGCATGTTCTCACTTTTGGACCAGACAGATAAGATTGAAAAATCTGGCATTTAAAAAGAAGGAAGGGAGGAAGCAATAGCACAGCAGGGAGGGCATTTGCGTTGTAAGCAGCCGACCCGGGTTCGATCCCCGGCATCCCATATGGTTCCCCAAGCACCGCCAGGAGTAATTCCTGAGTGCAGAGCCAGGAGTATTGTCAGGTGTGACCCAAAAAGCAAAATTAATTGGGGCCGGAGCGGATAGCACAGCAGGTAGGGGCGTTTGCCTTGCACGCGCCGACCTGGATTCGATCCCGGCATCCCATGTGGTCCCCCAGTATCGCCGGGAGTGACCCAGAAGCAAAAAAAAAAAAAAAAAAGCAAAAATTAATTAATAAAGAAGGAAGGTGGGAAAGGAGGAACTAGAGAAAGGAAGGAAAGTAAAGGAAGGAATCTAAGAATGTATCAGCAGGTGGCTCTGGAACCTAGTGAAGACAACAAAAGGGATGATGTAGCAGCGCACATGAGGAGCCAAATGTGATCGTGGATGTTTCCATGACAGCATGTGGTGATGCCATGCATGAGAGTCAGGAAGCACTAACGCAGGCAGTGTGACATAGGGGACAGAGAGAGGCAGCGCACACTAAAGAATCATGAAGCTCAGGGAGACTTTTAGAGTAATAAAGAGTCTTGCTTTAGGGTAAGAAATAGAATGTGCTGCTATGCTGGAAGCAGTACTCTAGTAAAGAAGACAGTGATTTAGGAGAGGGAGGTAATAATTATAGGACAGGAAGTGGGTGTGGTAGGAAGGAGAGGATATTAGAGGGCAAAGTGAAAGAATAAAAATCTGTGGGTCCAGAGCAGTGGTACAGTGGGTACGACATTTGCCTTGCACCTGGCCTCCCGAATTTGATCCCTGGAATCCCATACTGTTCCCAAGCCCCACCAGTAGTAATTCCTAAATGCAGAGCCAGGAGTAACACCCCTGAGCATGCCAGGTGTGACCCAAAAACAAACACAAAAGTCTGTATAAATGATGAGATGTACCTGAGAACTGAGAGGATGAGATTCAAAGACGTGGTGGAAGATCGATTTTAGCAATAAAAGACCAAGAAACATAGGGTTGTTTTCCAGTCTGTAAGTCATATTTTAGCATATGACTTATAATCAACCCTTGTGTTCTCGTACCTGCTTTTGCATATAAGAAAGCTGGAATATTTCAGCATTAGTAGAAATTTTTTCCCTCAAATCTCTGCCCTACACTACATTTGAATCTCCTCCCTGGCCTAGTCTAAAGAGAATGTATTAAAACTGTTTTACAGGGGCCGGAGCGATAGCCCAGCGGGTAAGGCGTTTGCCTTTCACGTGGCTGGCTCATGCCGGCCTGGGTTCGATCCCGGCATCCCATATGGTCCCCGAGCACCGCCAGGAGTAATTCCTGAGTGCAGAGCCAGGAGTAACCCCTGAGCATTGCCGGGTGTGACCCAAAAAAAGCAAAAAATAAATAAATAAATAAATAAATAAAACTGTTTTACAATTTGAATTATATATAGTACTGAGAATTGGTGGTCAAGGCCTTGATAAAAAAAAATTATTATTATTATTATTCTTGGGTGTGATTATATTTTGAGTTTCCTGTGAAGATTGACAGCTTAGTAGAGAAAGAAGTTAATCAAGTTAATCAAGTTAATCTGTTGAGTTCAAACTAAATATAAAACATTTTTCTGAGTAAATTACGTGTAGTTGATCTCAGTCCACAGGTCTGCCCCTTGAGGTAGCATCATATCAGAGCCTGTTTTAAAGCTTTCCAGGAAACATTTCACAATCATCTTTTATAGTTTTAATTTGAAAAAGCCACCTAGTTTTGAGTCTGTGCTTACAGAATTATAATAGTAGATTCTCTGGACAATGATTTTGGCAGCAGTGTTGGCCGCCACCTTGCATCGTCGAGCTCTTGATTACAGATGTGTTGTGTTGAGAAACAGTGCAATTTTACATTAGCATCTTCAGCCAGTAGTGTTGCGTAATCTTTACAAATTTGTGAGGGGATAACGTTCAAAAGAGGTTGGATTTTCTCCTAAATCCTTGTTTCTGCTTTTTTTCCCTAGACAGTTCAATTTGTTCAGGGAATTTTTGTTGAAAAAATATGATCCGACGATAGAAGATTCCTACAGAAAGGTAAAATATGAAAATCAACAATGCTTGCTTACAAAAAGTTGATTTTACGACTTTGAAACTTGACCCAAGGGTTGGAGTGATAGAGCTGCGGGTCAGCGCACTGCTTTGCACACAGCGAATCAGAGCATTGCTGAGTGTCTCTCCCGACCCCAAACGGCTTGGCCCATGGAGTTATTTTCTTAAAAAGTGGTCTTGAGAAATGATAGCTGTTGTTTCTTGAGACCATACCTGGTAGTTCTCAGGACTTCTGGGCCCGAGCTCACAGGTCTCTCCCAGTGGAGCCTGGGGAACCAGATGTGGTCCCGGGCATCAGGGCTATGTGGCACCCAGGTCAGCTGCATGCATGGCAAAGCACCAGACCCCTCTCCAGCACTGTTCCACTTTTAAAAACGTGTCTAAGAGGGACCAGAGCGATAGCACAGCGGTAGGGCATTTGCCTTGCACACTGCCGACCGGGTTCCATCCCCAGCATCCCATATGGTCCCCCAAGCATTGCCAGGAGTAATTCCTGAGCGAGGAGCCAGGAGTAACCCCTGAGCATTGCGGGTTTGACTCAAAAAAGCAAAAAATAAATAAATCTCTAAGAAAAATACTTCTTAGGTTTAGAAAACTCCATTTAACTGTTTAGATAACTATTTTTAACATATACATTTTTCAAATGAGGAAGTTTTTAACATAGTAAAGTCAGTAGATTTATAAAATACAAATAGTAGACGTGTTTTTGGCTTCTTGTAAATTAAGGATGTTTTTGGGCCTATAGTTAATCCACTGACTGAAAGTTTTTCTTTTGGTTTGAATATATAACAACTTCAAAGATATTTCACTAAAATATCAGGTAGTTGAATTCTGTCTAATACTGTAATTTTGGATACATGTCATTTTTTGTCCCAACTTATAGACTGTCTATACCAAGAATATGCTGTGTAAACTATGTTTTGCATAATAGCCATGTGTTAGTGTAGCATGATCGATTCTAACAAGGGCACCACTCGGTGTAGAATGTTGATAGTAAAGGAAATTAAGTGTGAGCTCAATTTTTTATATTTATTTTTATTTTATTATAACACAATGAGATATTTTACAAAGCTGTTCATGATTGGGTTTCAGTCACACTATGTTGCAGCACTCCAACCCTCCACCAGTGCACATTTCCCACCACCAGTGTCCCCAGATTCCCTTCCCCCTCCCCAGATGCCTCTATGGCAGGCACTTTTCTACTTCTTTTTCTTCTCCCTGTCTCTGTCTCTTCTCCCTGTCTCTGTCTCTTCTCTCTCTCTCTTTCTCTCTCTCTCTCTCTCTCTCTCTCTCTCTCTCTCTCTCTCTCTCTCTCTCTCTCTCTCTCTCTCTCTCTCTCCCTCCTTCCCTTCCTTCTCTTACACATTGTGGCTTACCTCTTTGCCTACATTCAGCACTCAGTTCTAGGCTGGTGTTATCATTTCCAACAATTAGTAGAACACTGGTATATATTTATATCCCACAAATGATTGCAGTCATTCTCTATCTGTCCTTTTCCTTCTTACTGATTTCACTAAGCATGATAATCATGTGAGCTCAGTGCTATGAACTTGAAGGTACTCTATAAGATAAAACTTACTTAAATGGGGGAAAAAAAGTGAGCCATCACCAAAAAATATTTTTATGTCATTATAAGACTATTTGTCATTATGGAGTAGTTCATTGTATTTCCCAAGTATGTTGAGGTGGATAAAAGTCAGTATTAACTGTTAGCTTGAGTTCCTCAGGTTCTCGAGACACTGAGAGTCTGCAGCAATGGTCCATTACTAACAACTCCATTGCAGATTACCACATTAGTTCCCTGAGGTGGGGCCGGAGGCAGTGTGTTTGTGGCATTGCTGTGATGCTTCTGATTAACTCCTATGGTGACACAATGTAGTTTTTAATTGTCTTTAGGAGGGGCCCAGAGCGGTAGTATAGCAGGTAGTATGTTTGCTTTGCACACGGCAAATCCAGGTTCTATCTTTCATACAGTCCCCCAAGCATCACCAGAAGTAACCCCTGAGCATTGCTGGCTGCAACCCAAAAAAAAATGTTTTTTAAATCGTTTTTAGGATAATAAGCTCATGGAAGGCAGTGTTACTTTTACCAAGAATTTCCAGAACTAAGGAAAAAGATTATTGTAGCTTTAAATGCAAATTGAGATATGTACTTAGACTATTGAAGACTTCACGATCACGATCTCGATCACGATCTTCCCGTTAATCATCTATTTGCTAGAGCGGGCACCAGTAATATCTCCATATGTCCTGTCTCATGCCAGTAGAGCAAAGGGCATCGGCTTGCTACAGGAACATAAAGAGCCTAAAAATCATTATATTAGGTCATGGGAATGACCTAATATAATTGTTACTGGCATTTGGCATGTCAAATACAACACAAGCAGCTTGCTAGGCTTGCCGTGCGGGAGGCATATTCTTTAAACACCTCCAAATAAAGCATTTATTGATGAACCCGCAGGCCGCAAGCGGCGCGCGAGCCGGGCTGTGATGGGCTGGTCGGTTGGGTGGAGTTCTGAAGAGAGGGAAGTCCGGATGTGGAAAATGGCGGCACCCATGGAGTGGGGGGGGTCGTCTGGCTTGTTGTGAGGTTCTGCCGGGGTGGTGGGCCAAGGCTAGAACCCACCATGCCTCCCGACTGCCTCATGAACGGCTGGGCACAGGGAGAGCAAGGAACAGCTCTGCCCCCATGTCTAAGAGTCTCTGGACCAGCATACCTGGGCCGGATTGAGGAAGAATCGGCTGCAGGGTGGGTGTCGATGATCCGGGCTGTGATGGGCTGGTCAGCTGGGTGGAGTTCTGGGCCGGATTGAGGAAGAAACGGCTGCAGGGTGGGTGTCGATGATCCGGGCTGTGATGGGCTGGTCAGCTGGGTGGAGTTCTGGGCCGATTGAGGAAGAAACGGCTGCAGGGTGGGTGTCGATGATCCGGGCTGTTAAATTAAATTAAATCTACCTCCAGTGTTACTCTCATTTGTTTAATCATGAAGTGTACAATTGCAAGTTTGAGCAAGACGTCTTCCAACTGTGTTGAAAACCTCTGAAGAACCTAATTAACACAGATGACCTAGGACCAGCTCTACGCCTATGACAGAAAACTATTCATTAGTGCATTTGTCAATCTTGGTTCTGAATGCTGCAGATAACAGCAGTCAGAATTCTTTATTTCTGAAGCATTCACTTGGCCTTCCCATTCAGTAAGCCTGACTTTTCTAGCCTGTTCTGGAAGACATTAATGGAATACAGTCATGTCCACTCAAGACGAGAGGCAGATCGATACTGAATATGCTGTATCCTTGTTGGAGCGGTTAAAACTGTTTTATGAACAGCAGTTGTTTACTGACATAGTGTTAATTGTTGAGGGTACTGAATTCCCTTGTCATAAGATGGTTCTTGCAACATGTAGCGCATATTTTAGAACTCCACCCAGCTGACCAGCCCATTGAAGACTTAAGTCTTTTAAAAATCCTTCTTAATTATGTTTCCCATACATTTAATAGTTGATATTTTGCCTAGACCTACCTTCTCTTTTATATAGCACTGGGAAAATAGAACTCAGTATAAAATTTCACTTTGTGCATGCAACTTATTAAATTGCAGAATATAGCTATTTTCCTTCTATTAAAAATCATTGTCTCAGATTTCACTATGGCCAGAAAATATCTGGGTCACACTTGTCGATAGAATTTGCTGAAGACGGTGGCCGGAGTGATAGCCCAGCGGGTAGGGCGTTTGCCTTGCGGCCGGCCCATGCCAGCCCGGGTTCGATCCCCGGCATCCCATATGGTCCCCAAGCACCGCCAGGAGTAATTCCTGAGTGCAGAGCCAGGAGAGACCCCTGAGCATTGCCGGGTGTGACCCAAAAAAAAGCAAAAAATAAATAAATAAGAATTTGCTTAAGACTATCTTTGCTAAAATACCACATTAAATCTCCATCAGTATAGCAAACTTTTAAGAATGCTTTTACAGTTATTAATAAGTGGTTTTTACAGTTATTAATTTAAGGATAAAGAAGTGAAAGTGAAGTAGACTGATTTTATTTTTTTATTTCCTCCGCTGTCTCCCCAGCAAGTTGAAGTAGATTGCCAACAGTGCATGCTGGAGATCCTGGATACAGCAGGAACGGTAAGGAGGCTGCTCTTCTCGGGTGGCGGAGGGTGTGCAGCTTCTGTCATCCAGATAGCTCTTCTGAGTAAAACCATTCAGCTGGCTTGGAAGAAATTCATGTGGGACTTCTTAAATTTTCTAATATGCATAAAGCAATCCATGATGTACTTAATGTTTACATAAATTGTCCTCTAAGCTCACCTGTACAACTTGCTTTGGGGTTTTTTACCCTGTACTGAGATGAGAAGAATACAATTCGTAGTTTACCTGTCTATATATAGATATATCTTAAATCAATAAATTTAGTTATGATCCTTCTTCGGATCTTAAACAAGACTTTGTCTCTTGGAGCCATAGCCATTCATTTTTTGCTTTTGATTAGCATTCTAATATATCAGGCAGCTGGTGGTAGATCCATGTTCTCTGATAAAGGCAGAAATCTTTAGAATTATTTTGAACCTCATTTTCCTTCTCTTTAAATTGGCATAAATGACATTGGTACATCATAGGATGCTTGTAAAGATCAAATGAGAAAACAATGGCAAATCTCTTAGTGTGAAATCTGTTATCTAGTTAAAGCTCTCTCTACTTGCACTTATTTTTATTGTTCTCGTGAATATCACCACTTGATAATTTTGTTATGAATTATGATGATTTTCAGTTCTGCTGATAGAGCTGCCATCCGGCTCTCCCTAGCTCAGCTGACCATGAGGCTCCCGGGAGGAAAAATGGGTTTTGGGTGTTGGCCCATCACCTCTGTGGGGGCCTCAGAAGCAGCCAGATGAGACTCACTCACCATAATAGCCACCATTTTCACTGTCCGGACACCACAGCACATCAGAGCCCATCCAGGAGAGACGCTGATCTCAAGACCAGATTAACAGAGCAGCTGAGTTCAAGCCCAGCTAGGCGGCTCTTGGAGGCAGAAATCACCGGGCATTCGTGAGATAGAGCTGGGGCCCCCTTCCCCCTCTCTGACTCGTCCTGGAGGCCCGGTGGCCCACCCAAGAACTGCCCCAGGGCAACCAGCCATATCATGCAGAGACTCAGACACACATCGGAAGAGCTGCCATCTGCTCTCCCGAGTTGCACGGGATGCTTGCGGCCGTGCGGTACATCAAACTAGTGGAACCAATCATATCCTAGAATATACTACAGTCCACACTGTAAGAAAGGGAAGCGAGAAGGAGAGAGAGAGGAGGAGAGAGAGAGAGAGAGAGAGAGAGAGAGAGAGAGAGAGAGAGAGAGAAAGGAGATACAGAACTTGCCATGGAGGCAGACTGGGGGAAGGGGGAGGGAAGTGGGGACATTGTTGATGGAAAATGGGCTAAAAGTCTTCCTCAATTAGCTGGGAAATGAATAAAGATGGCGTATTATGGGTGGTATTTTAAGGACATATGGGTGACAACAGGTCTCACCTATCAGTAAAATATCTATATTAAATCATTTAAAATGCTTTTGACTTGGAGCCTATTGTGTACTATGAAGTACTATAGAACTAAAACTCAAACATGAACATCTTGTATATCTAAAGGTTATATAATAAAATAATTTTAAAAAATTGAGTCAATCTGTGTAAAAATGAATATTATGTAGTCTTTCTAAATCACAAAAAGTAAGTTAAGGTAGATAAGATATTTTCCTAATTATTCTATAGCTTGCCATTGTTCTAGTTATGTCAAGTAGACTAGTCATCTGTTTCTCAGAGCTGTTAACGTTTTGTTTTTGTCATGATAGCATGTAGTAAAAATTTGAGTAGCTCACTTGTGAATTCCATTTTATGTTCAAGAAGTCATTTTTATAATTACATTATTTTTTGGTTACAGGAGCAGTTTACAGCAATGAGGGATTTGTATATGAAGAATGGCCAAGGGTTTGCACTAGTATATTCTATTACAGCTCAGTCCACGTTTAATGACTTACAGGACCTGAGGGAACAGATTTTACGGGTTAAAGACACAGAAGATGTAAGTATTTTTCTTGTCGTGAAACATACTGCTGCCTGTGTGCACCCTGATAAAAATGTTCATCTTCTTTCTCAGTAGATTTGGAGAGTATCTTCTATTACGTGTCTAAAAGAGCCCTTCTGATCAAAAAACAAATTTAAATTGACAGAGAATATGCTGAGAACGTTGGAAAAGGAGGACAAATGTGCGAAAGTGCTTGATGTTGTGGGTCACAAGAGCATAGAGCGAGGAGAGGGGTTATCAAAGAATCACTGGCAAAAGAAGGGGACTAAAACTGCAATGTGAGAAGTGGCAGTTACATTAGAGAGTGTTCAGAGAGCATTACTGTCATCTGTAAAGGTGTGTTCTTCTAGAATCCTTTGGTACAGTTTTGGTCTTTCTAAAGACAAGAATTGTGGTCAACAACAATATCCTTGTTTTCTCTCACAAAGATAAAATGTGGGTCTGGAGGGATCGTAAGGGAGTTAAGAGCTTACATTGCTTGCAGCCTGTCCCCATTCCCCCAAGCACTGCCAGAAATGATCCCTGAGCGCAGAGCCAGAAGTAAGCTCTGAGCACTGCCAGGTGTAGCCAGAAACCTTCAGAAGATGAAGATGAAATGTACGCTTTACATGTTCAACATAACTTTCAGCTGCAAAATTAAGTTTTTGTTTCCAATTGTGTAGCCTCAGAGACGGCATTCCGTTTGTATCTTTTTGCTTGTTTTCGTGTGTTCTCATTCATGGGAACATATACATCTACTCAGACCTTAACTTTGGTAATAATTTTTGCCTGTGATTCATGACCAACTGTAACCTAGTGAATGGTTCTCATAGTTCTCGTTCTTCTCATGACTAATTTATCTCAGAGTTGTATTTTCATAGGCAGTTGCATGCAGATCACTAAATTTGGTAATGTTAATTCCTTTAGTTCCCGTAATAATTTTTTTAAATAACAATTATAGATACCTAGTGTATTTTATCTAATTTGTGAAAATTGTCTATTTAGGCACAAGATCTACCATGTTCCATGCACTTTTTTTCTGTAATATCTTATCACCTAACAGATGACTTTGTTCTCTGGACTTTATTTTTTTCTTTTAAGCCTGCTCAAGGGGGTCATGCAGTGCCACGAATTAAACCTAGGGTCTCTGCATATACAGTGTGTGCTCCTTCTCTGGAATTTTTTTTTTTTTTTTTTTTTTTGCTTCTTGTGTCACACCCGGCAATGCTCAGGGGTTACTCCTGGCACTCAGGAATCACTCCTGGCAGTGCTCTGGGGACCATATGGGATGCCGGGGGATCGAACCTGGGTCAGCCGTGTGCAAGGCACACGCCCTACCCGCTGGACTATCACTCGGCCCCTCTGGAAATCTTTTGATTAAGGATATTATGCCATTTGTTAGCAACCTTTTTTATTGTAAGTAGAGAGTTGTAAATGGAGATAGTCCTTTATATATATATATATAAATATATATATATATTTTATATATTAATTAATATAGCCATATATATTCTTTTTTTTTAAGAAAGAAAAGCGTAGTTGTACTTTTTGGATCACTCCCAGCGATGCTCAGGGGTTACTCCTGGCTCTGCACTCAGGAATTACTCCTGGTGGTGCTCAGGGAAATAAAATGGGGTGCCGGGATCAACCCTTGGTCTGCCACTTCCTAGACAAAGCCCTACCCGCTGTACTATCACTGTGGCTCGGTGACTTTGTTTTTATTGCTAATCCTCAATATTTTACCTAAACTGTTCTAAATGTCAAATATAGGGATAAAACTTGGTTGATTTTGCCACTTTGCATATTTGTTGGACACATAAAGTAACGTAAACTTAAACCATAGGTAGGCTGACTGGTATTGTAGAAGCTTCTCTTTTTCTCAAATTTTCTACGTGAAATTCATGTTATAATTTATGTGGGGATTTGAGGAATCTGAAAAGAGCAAATCAACGTAGTAGGATCATTTACATATCATTGCTGTCTTTCCCTCATTCTTCCCCACAATACCCACACATTGACTAGGCACTTGGTGAGACTTGTAGATCTAATTCATTTCACTTGGTGGCAGGTATTTGCTTACTTATAAGCAGCTCAGTAACAAGTGTTTTTGTGTTTTGTTTGTTTTGTTCCCACAGGTTCCAATGATTTTGGTTGGCAATAAATGTGATCTGGAAGATGAACGAGTAGTTGGCAAAGAACAGGGTCAGAATTTAGCAAGACAGTGGTGTAACTGTGCCTTTTTTAGAATCTTCTGCAAAGTCAAAGATCAACGTTAATGAGGTAACCCACAATTGCCAGGCTACACAAGTCCCTTTTCAGCTTTTTCTTTTTAATTGCCTTTTGGGGGCTTGGGGGAACTGTGTGTTTTTTAACCTGTTATAATTGTAGCTATTTATAGAAAGCAGTAAGAACTTAGTAGAAACCAATAATTTCTGGGGCTGGAGAGATAGTACCTTGTACACAGCCAACCTGGGTTTGATCCCCTTCACACATGTGGTCCACTGAGCCCAGCAAGCGTGATCCCTGAGTGTAGAGCCAGGACTTATTAGGAATAAGCCCTGAGCACTGCCGGGTGTGCTTCCCCACACACACATAGACACCAGAAAAAATAATAACAGGCCAAAACTAGGAAGCTTCTTTGGTTTTTGTTAGTTTTAACATAAGCCCTTATATTTCAGATGAATAGTATAGTAGGAGTACTTCTTTGGCACTTTTTGTATATTGCAGGTTATATTAGAAATAATTGGATTCCATAGCAAAGAGACAAACATTGATCTCTGAAACAACCAGATTCTGTTTCATATTCCAGCACTTAGGCATACTTACTATTATGAAGCATATAATGGGAATTAAAATAATTATGAAAATAGCATTATGAAGCATCAGAATTAAAAGTCTGCTATAAAACTAACAATATTAATTTTTGTTTTTAATATCTTGTGTATCTGATTCAAAGTGAACCCATACTACTTATGAAGGGATTATTAATTCAAATCAAGATCAACCATTTCTGTTTTTCACTTTAACCAAAATCATCAAAAATGGCAAAACAAAAAATCAGGTGCTTTCACACAACATGATGCCTTCAGAACACAGTATCTCTTTACAGTTCCACCCAGAAACGTGTAACACATGTGTCTGGTCATGAGGGAACATCCGAGAATGCAAATTGAGTAGAAGTTCTGTAAAGTTACTAGTTTTCCAAAAATGGCCATGTGAGGAAATCCGAAAACTGTGAAAGTTGCTTTAAAAAACTAATTGGCCAGAATTAAATGTGGTGTGTCAACTATTATTAGATCTAAGTGTATGTGCATGTAAAGAGAGAAAAATGATAAAATACATATGACAAATGTCACTTCTTGGTGAGTATGCGTAAAGAATCTAAGATCTCCGGCTGTTCTCCTGCTCTGTGTAATTAGAAGCTGTCTTCTGAAGGGACAGGGGGGGTGCGATGGTGCTTCAGGGCTGTTCCTCGCTCTGTGCCGTGGTGCCAGCTCACCACCACAGCAGCTAATGCAAAGCAGGTTCCCTGCCTCCTCTACTGACTGGCCAGTATGGAATTTTTTGTTTCGCTTTGCTTTTTGAGTCATACCTGGTGATACTCGGGGTTATTCTAGCCCTTCACTCCTGGCATTCTAGCTCTGCTCCTGGCAGTGCTGTGGGACCATATGGGATGCTGGGGTCAGCCACGTGCAAGGCAAATGCCCTACCCGCTGTATTACGACTCCGCCCCAGATTTTTTTTGAGAATAGAGTAGATTGGAGGAGAGCGGGGTAGGAAATAGTTTAGTGATTAGGGTGCTTGCTCAGCATACTCCCAACCTGGGTTCAGTTCCCAGCACCACGATTCCCTAAGCGTTGCTATGTGATTCCATTTAGGCCCCCAGCACCTCTGGGGTGACCTGGGAAATCCCTGGGTCCTCACATAGAACCATGGGGCCAGTTGGCTAGGCATAGTCAGTGGGGCCCCAAGCTTCCTGAGCACTACTTGGGAGGCCCCCAAAGTAATGTGAATATGCAAATTGAGTATTAACTGTTTTCTTAATAGGATTTGAAGTACAAAAAATTCTAATAGTTTTACTGCATTATTTTTTTACTGCAAATTCTTTTTTTTTTTTTGCTTTCTGGATAACTCCCAGCGATACTCAGGTGTTTATCCTGGCTCTGCACTCAGGAACTACTGGCGGTGCTCGGGGGACTGTGGGTCGGCCGCATGCAAGGCAAATGTTCTACCCACTGTACTGTCACTCCGGCCCTGCAAATTCTTTTTCAATAGTGATCTTCGCTGTATCCCACCCAAAGATACAGCGGGTGGAATACTTATACACGTAGATACTACGTGTTTGCAGCTGACTTGAATTCATTCCCAGCACCACATATATGGTCCCCAAGCTCCTGTGAATCCCAAGATCACAGGGAGTGATCCCTGAGCACAGATCCAAGAGTAAACCCCGAGTATCGCCAGATGTGGCTCAGAACAACAACAAAAAGTCTCTAGAGCAAGTACATTTCCCTCCCTGTGAATGGGTGAGTCTGCCTTTTCCCTGAATGACAGTGGGCTGCTGGGGCTTCTAAGAAACCTGCCATTAGAAAAGCAGCTATGTACAAGTAAGTGGAACGAGACCGCAGAGTTGGTTGACCAAGTCCTTTCTGTCTTGCCTTTAGATATTTTATGACCTGGTCAGACAGATAAATAGAAAAACACCAGTGGAAAAGAAGAAGCCTAAAAGAAATCATGTCTGCTGCTTTAGACCCGCAGTGAGCAGCAGCTCTGAGCCAGGTAAGAAAGTGAAGCAGAGCAGTGGGGCTGGAGAGATGGCACAGTGCCAGGGCCGGGCTTGGCCACAGCACCGTACAGTGCCCCCAGCACTGCCCAGCATGGCTCACCAGGCACTGCTGGGATGGCCCCAAACCAAATCACAGACATGCTGATGGCTTTCTCATTCTTTTATTTGGAGTTTTCTTCAGTTTTAACAACTTCCCATTTCACCTATTAGGGTATTTTTAGGCACCTGTAACTTGTAAATGTGGTCTGTACTTGTCAGGCTCTGCTATTGGATAATCTCTCTCACACAGTTTTAAGTTCTCAAGTGCAAGGACCAGGCCTATATTGTTCACCACTGAGTTCCTGTTGCCTGGTACAAATGGGTTTCAAGGGACAGCTGTGGGATGAATGGAATGTCTGCCTAGGTCATCTCAGATACATATGCAGGGGCCAGAGAGATAGGCCAGGGGTAAGGCATTTGTCTTGTATGTAGCCAACTCCTGAGTATCGCCAGGAGTAAGCCCTGAGTATATCCAATAAAACCTCCCTCTTCCTCCCCCAAAGAGACAATAAAATGCATATTGAATTGAAGTGAAACCATTTATCGAAATAAAAAAAGCTTAAGTGCGTATTTGAGTATTTCAGAGTGAATGCACATGTACATTTCAGCAATAGCGTTCTTTCCTACATGGCCCCTGGCCTAATTTGTAACACTGTGGATTAGTTTTGTTTCTCTGAACTTAACATAAAATATATAATGAATTATTTCATTGTCTTTTTTTAATGCAGAAATGTTTTTCAGAATTATCTTTGCACGTAGAAGTAGCTCATTTTTATTAGATGACTGTACTACAATTTACTTTCATTCTGCTCTTTCGCATTTGAGTTTTATGCAATTTATTATGTACAATTATTTTGCACAAAATTTTAGGTACTATTTGGGTTTATTTCTGGTCATTTAATCTCTGGAATAGATTGGCCAATTAGTATATTATAAATGGTTTTGCAGCTATTGCTAAGAAATTTCTCAAGGGGCCAGAGTGATAGCACAGTGGGGAGGGCATTTGCCTTGAATGCTGCCAACCTGGATTCGATCCTCGGCATCCCATATGGTCCCGAGCACCGCCAGGAGTAATTCCTGAGTGCAGAGCCAGGAATAACCCCTGAGCATTGCCAGGTGTGACCCAAAAAAAAAAAAAAAAAGAAGAAGAGGAAGAAGTTCTTCAAGGTTTTAATTCTTCAGTTGTTTTTTGTTTTGGAGGCCACACCTGGCTGTAGGGCACTACAGTCAGCCATTGAGCTTGTCTTGATCTCAAGGGTCACTCCTGTGCTTGGGGAAATCATGAGATGCCAGGATTGAACCCCAGGTTGGCCACATGCAACAAGCGACTTCCTCCACTATAGTATGTCTGCAGCCCTTAAAATTTGTTTTTGTTTTTGGGGGGCCATATCTGGCAATGCTCAGGCTTTACTTCTGGTGGTACTCAGGACTTGAGTTGCCCAGGATCAAACTCAGATCTGCCACATGCAAGGCAAGTGCCCTACTCCCTGCACTATCTCCCCAGCGCCTGCAGCCCTCAAAGTTTTTATTCCAGTTTACACACCTACCACAGTTAATTAGCTCCGCTCTTTCCCAAATTTGATACTGCTCCCCCACTTTTTTTTTTTAATTTGTACTGTTTGTTAGATACGTAGTAGAATGTCAGTGTAGACTTTGGTAATCACTTCCTCTCAGATAAGGACTGACGTCTGTCAAATGTTCATTTATAGATTTCTAAGAAGTAGTTGAAGTAGTTGGCTTTAAGTTTTGTTTTTTTGTTTGTTTTGTTTTTGTTTTTTTGTGTTTTGGGTCATACCTGGCAATGCTCAGGGGTTACTCCCTGGCTCTGCACTCAAGAATTACTCCTGGCGGTGCTCAGGGGACCATATGGGATGCCGGGGATCGAACCCAGACCGTCATGGGCGGCCACATGCACGGCAAATGCCCTACCCACTGGGCTATCGCTCCAGCCCAGTTGGCTTTAAGTAACCTGAGTTTTTTTATTAAGTGAATCCACTGGAGACGGCAGTGTTAGGCCATCTCACAGTGAGATT